>ARYC01000587.1:0-192412 GCA_000711775.1 Oxytricha trifallax | reverse complement strand
TATTGACTCCTTTCAATCCCTTCTGATTGGCTCTCTCTTGACAGTGACTCCATGTTTGTTGACAATGACAACCTCAACCTAGTCACCAGTGTAGATATCTCTCTCAGCAATTGAGTTGATGATATCTTTGGCGGTATCCTCAACTTCCTGCACATCCTTAGCAAGAGTCTTGACTAGATAGTTGTGGCCAGTGAATTGGTTATCGAGAATGGGGGCTCCAAGCTCACTACCTGAACCCTGCACACCATAAGTCAATTTATCGTAGGATCCGATGGCGTCGTAACCATAGACTGTACCCTGGCCGTTTACGTCGATACCACAGAGCAAGTTGAAGGCGTAGAAAGGCATGAATCTTCTTCCGTAAAGAGTGTTTCCGAGGAGTTGAGCAAGTGACTCGACTGTAGGGGTCTTCTTGAATTATCTTTGGTAGGTTTATTATTAAAATTTAATGACTCTAACTTATTTAGGTGGGTCAATTTTTAACTAGAATTTTATAAGGTTTTAACCTTGGAGATCAGCAATTTGTGAAGAGTCTCGATGTCAGCGACCATACCACCTGAAGTGATAACACATTAATCAGTCAAACGGGTAGTTCTGGAGTATTCACGTGACAAGATGTTAAAGCCCTGTGAGATACGAGTGTCTGAGGCCACGAGCACGAAGTCTTCACCAGCAATAGCTAAACAATAAAATGTTGGTTAACAAATTTTAGGGAAAAAATGACATTTTGCCTTGCTTCCGCAATAACTTTTCAAACTTATCTCGTTTTCACTCAGAAATTTATTGATACTTACCAACTGTGGTACCCTAATTATTAACGTATGGGTTGAAGCCACTGTGATGGGATACGTTGTCCTTGAGCATATGATGAGGCTGTTCAATAACATTATTCATGCTTGAAACTTCACGCTTCTCAAACACTTTTCTGAAGATGTTTACGTTTGTGTAATTTTCCAAATTCATTTTAACTAATTTATAATTTTAAATCAATCTAAACTATTACATTTTATCTTTAAAATCTACGGACTTTTGCCGTTTTGGGATATTATTTGAAATAAGATAGTGCTCTGTAGCTCACTGGCTAAAATCTTTTTTCCTATAAAAGAATTGACTAATTGTTCATATATTAAAATAATATATTCTAGCTACTGCAAAGAAGTTCACGGAAGCTTTAGATTAGACTATGCGATAGAGGAAGGAATGCAGAGCTCTTTTATTTGATTGTTTGGTTGTTTGTCACTTTAATGGTTATTTCTATAGAGGAATAGGGTTGTTGTTTGGATTATTAATAAATTTCATATTGATTTTTACTGAGTTCAAAAATAAGTGGGAGAGCTCAGGTTAGCTACTGTTGTTGTAGTCCTCTTGCAGTATTCTTGAACCAAATAGTGAGATTTAAAATCTATGATAAGAGAAAACAACTTGATTCTTTTGAATTATGATTCTAACTATAATAAATAATGATGATTTCTTCTATTGAGATGATTTAGTACACATGTCTAGCAAAATCAATATATTTTAGAGTTTTCAAGTTTTGTCTATTGTGTTTATTTTGGGGTCTATTGAGATGGATATTTTTCTTAATTTTCATTTAATAATTATACTTAATCAATCTTATTGACAAGTCTCAATCATTGTATCATTAAAACTAAATTTATAATATTACCCTTCCTCCATTTAATGACATTAATTATTATTTAATATGCAATTATCAAATTTGATAATATATTTCAATCGTTCGCAAGCGATTTTTCTTTATATTTTGTTCATAGACGAGGTGAATTTTTTCTTTTAATAAATAATTATTTCAAGCAAAAAATTTAAATATTAAAAAACTTTCCTTTTTCCTTGGTCTCTCCCAACAACTTAATTTGAACTTTTAAGGCATAACAAGTTATTTTAATAGAGGTTTTTCACAATTTTTAAAAATAAATTATTT
This sequence comes from Oxytricha trifallax, assembly GCA_000711775.1. Taxonomy (NCBI): domain Eukaryota; phylum Ciliophora; class Spirotrichea; order Sporadotrichida; family Oxytrichidae; genus Oxytricha; species Oxytricha trifallax. Next base: position 190,473 of record ARYC01000587.1, on the reverse strand, counting down.
ACATCTTTTAATGGGGATAAGTAATTTTTTACAAATTGTAAAAAATGAATAAATTTTTTAAATAATGAAAATATCAGGACATTTATGCTTATCAAAATCATATTTCTACTAAAGTATAAAATAAATTCGTGATTTATATTTCTCTGCCAAAATCATTTTATATTTGTTTTATCAATAATTCACTTTGTTAAATTATAATCACTTAAATTTAAATTATTATTTAAAGTATTAATTTATTTAATATCAAGATTATTAATTACTAAATGAAACAAATCCTCTTTATGCATTAATGAAATTTCCATAGATTTTAAAATAGAATGCGCCGTTGATACAATTATTTTATTAGCAACTCTGGGTTTTAAGTTAGTTTTTAATTCAATTAAGATTGTTTCCTGGAGCATTTTTATGTGCCAATGAATTATACAAAGCAAGTCTCATGGCATTACTGAATAAACTTTCAATTCTTCCTATTTGTCACATAATCTTTTGTCTACCTCATCTATAGTCTGTCTCTATCCATGGAGCTCCCTATAATCTAATCCTACATTTAATTAAGGAATGGAACCTTTTGCAATCATTTTTTAATTTTTAATATAATTTTTATATAACGATTTTCATTATTTTTATGTATAATTACCCATCTTAGCTAAGTTTCACTTCTCACTACTTTCCATGGAGGATATATCATCATAACATTATTATCTCCTTGCTCTTTTTGATTGTCATTTCTTTTTATTTAAAGAGTCTTAAGTCTTTTATATCACCCTGAATAACAACACGGCAGGTTCATTTCTTAATATTTTATATCAGATTTGATAGTTTCTCACCATAGACTCATTCATAACTACCAAGATTTTAGTCAATTTACATTACTTAATTGAGTTTGCTCGATGCTTCTTAGCTAAATGTACTTCTATCCATAAGATTATTGAGACTAATAAATGGCTGAATTGCTAATTTAATCATACTTTTCTTGTAAACTTGTTATTTTTATTTGTTTAAATTAAATAACTGCTATATTAATTTTTGCATTTTAGAATAGACAGTTTTCCGTTTAATTTTTACAATAAGATTTTTAAAATATCTGAACCATATTCTTTTCTTTAATTCAGGCTTCTGCTAATATCTAGTTTAAAGAGTAAAGTGGTATGAAATCAGGTTAATTTTTTTCGAAGTTTGTTGTTTTAATAACTGCTCCATCACAGATTTGAAATGACTCTAATTAATGAACTTAAATTATAATGAATGTTCGATTTAGTTTGTTTAAAATAGTAAAAATTATTAAAAATCAAATTGTGACTTCGAATTCCACAGAGATCTTTGCTTTTACAAATTTTCATTATATTTTTCCATATATTAATTACTAATGATCAAATTGCAAACTTTTAAAGTTCTCTTAACATCAAAGACATTATCGTTCAGTTTAATCTTAATTATCAGGCTAAATTGCTCTAAAAAATGTTAATTAATGAACTCTTTAAAAGTAAGATAAATTTGAAGACTATCAGAAGTTGCTGATGATAAAATAAGACTTAAAGTTCAGGTTCTATAAAACAAAAAATAGTTTTCATTGCATTATATAAAATAGTTAAAGTGCTTATGTTTTCCTAATTTAACTCACAAACAAATAAAATAATATCCTTTTGTTGGAAGTACCTAAAAATTTAATTAATAAGCCGATAATCTAGAGAAATAGGATGAAGTAATAATTATATCATATTAATGAATATAAAGCAAACCTTTTTGTATTAGAACAAATTAAGATTTTCAGTAATAATTCCTGAAAAAAACTTGAAAAGCATAATAAGAGAGTTAGATTGCTTAACTGATAACTTCAAGAACACTAATCTATTAACTTAACATATTTAGTTGTATTAAAGACCATAAAATAAGAAGGAAATCAATTTTTCTGAGATTAATTCTATCTATCTTAATTGAGTTAAGCAGTTGCTACTAATGGTAAGAATCTTAAGATATCCTAAAAAAATATAAAAATGAATTCATATTTTTAATAAAAATATTCATTGTAAGGCAAATTTAAAGCTTGAATACAGCAACTAAAATGATAAATTGAGTAATTTTTGTATTATTAATTGAAAGCACACTGTACCTTATTAGTAGTATCTCTTTTAAAAACCTTAAATGTTTTTCTTAAAATACAAAATAGTAATTTATTATTATTAATTGCTATAGAAAGTAACGGAATATAAGACCTTAAAAGTATAGGAATCATTTTAATTTATAGATGTAAATTTATAGGTTAAATTTTCAATTCTATATATCTAACAGTAGAAACCTAACAAAAGCTACTCTTTTACATATTAATTAAAGATAAAGCAAACAACAAACTAGAAACTATCAAAAGTTAGCATCTTTTTGTTGTTATTTAAAGCTTTATGTAAATTATAACTGGGGATTAATCCAGCCAGATAGTTTAAATAGATTTCTAATTAATCTATTAATTTTCAACACCATACAAGTCAATCATCCTTGATAATGTTATCAACTTTAATAATTTAAAATTTAAGTTAAGCAAGTTTACTAATTATGTAATTACGAAAATTACATTTTTTAATTCATGAACTTTATTTAGCTATCACAACTTTCGTCTAAATAGTTAATTAAACCACTATCATCAATCATTTCTGAGTTAATAAAACTAGATTAGTATAAGTTTAAGGATTTTTGCTTTTTAATGCTACTCCTGTCCTCATTATAACTTACTAACCTTGCCTTTTTGTCTCTTATATTTCGCTTTATTTTTCTTGGGTAATAATTAAGCAGTTGATAAAGTAATTCTTGTATTTCCTTAATAATTTAATATATAAATTATTTTAATGAAATGTCTAATGCTAATTTGATACTTCAAAATATAAAATAAATAAAAATACATGCTTTATTGCATTTAATTGCTCACCAAAACGTATCAAAATTAATAATTTTATCACACCTACTTGATTTTTTCTGAACCTATACGAAATTAAATAAAATTGTTTCACTATCTTTGCCTATTAAACTTTTCATAACATTATAATGATATATCATGATTTTATTTGAATATCATTTATGTTACATATTCTGTAATAATTACTTTATAAAATAGATTGAAATGCTAAGTTAAACTATTATTCCTCTATTTATTTAAAAAAGGAACATTAAATTTGAATTCGCATGTGAGTAGCATTTCAGTCAATGAGTCTTAATATTTTAACTGAATTTTAAATGAAAATGTTAAGAAAGTATAGTCAGACAATTAACTTTCCAGTTTAATTAAACTCAGACAAAAGCCAACCACATTTAATTAATCCTTAATACATTTTTATTAAATTATTTATATAAAATTCCTCATAATTAGGATCTTAATATTGATACCTAAGATCAATAAGGAAATATAATTAGAGATCTTAATATAATTTTATAGTGAATAAGTTTGATTACTTAAAGACCTAGGGGTCGATTAGATCTTGTATTAATTTTATAATGATTAAATCATTAAACATTTTTAAACAAATTATTAGTTATTATTGCGTCTTCTTATTAAAAAAGCTTATTTTAACTCAATTTATGATTAAATAATTATTTAAATTAATTAAAAATACTGTTGATTCTACTAGATTAAAGTATATTAAGCAAATTATAAAGGAAAACATTAACAGCACAACCATTTTTGAAGAGGAAGATTTTTTTTCTGATAAGTAAAAGGAATTTGCCAATTTTAATGGAAAGTGAAGAAAACATAAGATTACAAAGAAGTCCACGAAATCCTATTTATATATATACAAATATAAATATTCAGAGATAAATCAAACATATCATCATGATTGCTATAAAAGTGTCTAATTTTTAATTGCAATAAAAGAACTTTAATCACAATCTTTTTATAATAAATTTATAGCTTCATTTTTATAAACTTCTATATAAGCTAAAAGATGGTAAGGAAAAAAATAAGACTTGCAGAGAACTAGAACATTAAATGGAGAAAAAATGATTTATATCATAATATAAAAACCTGAATAATTTAGAAAATAGTATTGAAATAGCATAATCACATAGCGATTAAGTAGTTGGCCGGAGCGGAAAGATTCTAAAATCCCATTTTAAATTTTTATTGCATTACAGAATTAATTTTAATTAATTTATACAGAATGTACTTTGTACAATCAAAACACTAAAACTCTTTCAGTAGTTTGATTGAGTTTTTGATTGATAAAAGAAGACTATAAGTGCATACTTTATTAGGGTTTTAATAGGGTTTATGTAGGGGTTTAATGTTTAAATATTAGTATTTTAAGTGAGTATAACAAGCGAGTTTTTAAAATATTTCACACAAACATAAGCTTAGAGTCATGTGGCAGTTCTCTGAATTTTATCTTTCTAAGTTGATGTTTGATTGTTTCTATTGTTTGTTAATTCTCTTAGCTTTGCTTGATAATAGTTGAGCGTGCAAGTTCTCTGAGACCTCCATTTATTTTATTTTTATCGAGATATTGTTTGATTCTCTGTATAGAATCTTTCTCACCCCTGCAGCTATAGTAATCGTTTCTTGGCATTTCGCTCTCGATTATATTTACTGCTAGAGCCCAGATATCCCATTAAGTGTCTTTATCTCTCCAATCCTCTCTCTCTGGGAAATATCCAGGAGTGCCGTATACATTTCCTTATGCAGAGGCTTGCACTCTTTGAGCTCTGTTGAAGTCAATAATATAAACTCTAAGAGGCTGAAAGTTCAAAATGATGTTCTCTGGCTTTAAGTCTCTATGAACATAACCTAGCTTGTGAAGCTCTTCAATTCCTTCAACTATCAGCTATACTATATAGCTAATTTATCTCTGACATCTATTGTCAGATAAGAATTCTCTGTAAGTCATTTCAAGTAAAGGAAGCCTGAAGGCTACATGATCTTTACCAAGTAAAATAGCATCAAGCTAGATGATATGCCTACACTCATTTAAACTTTGCCTTTTAAAGAGCATAATACTCATTAGCAAATTCCATTTGGAACTTGTCATCAGCAAGGAAGTAATTGAAAGGATATATCTTGTAAGCATATTAGTCATCTGTAATGACTCTCTTCTCTATTTTTCTTCAAGAGTGAGGTAGCTTTCTATGCAAGAATCTATGTCAATAATTTTAAGATAGAAATCTTCATCGCCTCAATTTTTACCATGATTTTATTTATATCAGAGACAGGAAAGTTCTTGATTTCTTTTATCGTTTTGACTTACTTCTAGACTTCAACTCTAAGAGACTTCACTGGGTTTCTTGATAATCTCTTTAGAGGAATTTATTCCCTGTAGGTTCATGAATAAAGACAAAACTTTAATTGTGCTTTTTCTTTAAGTGCACTTTGAGGTCTCTAGTATGAGAATATGGCTTCTCACAGAACTCACAGACATACTTCCCATCTTTCTTTTAATGCTTGAGATATAACCTTGGCATATCGTTGTGTATATCTCTCAAGTGTCTCTTATTAAGTTGACTTGTAAGGGAAAACTTTATTGCATTCTTTGCATTAATAGTCAACTTTGGCTGGTATTTATTAATGCTCTATGGAGGGTTGTTTAACTATCTCCTCAATTTGCACAGCTTCTTTGATATCCTCCTACTTAATTTATATTTAAATCTCAAAGCTAGACTGATCAAAGTTGTCATAAGTAGGCTCCCACTGAGTACAAGCGTCTCTGGTCTACTTTTCTTGGTTGCTTGAATGATAACTTTTATTTACTTGATCCAAGTAATGCTGCTCTTCTCAAAAATTTAGCTCTCATTTTATTTTTCTGATATATTCTATTATAATAATGATAAAATCTACCGAGATAAACTATTATAGTAGAGTATAAGACACTCTGGTAGTTTGTTTGCTGAGAGGAAAGAAAATGAACTAACCATAAAAGACTGTAAGTTGACATATTTAATGAGAATTTTAAACATTTTGGTAAATTAAAATACTCCTAATGAAGTTTTGTTTCTCTAGGAGGTCCTCCAAATCAAGTTTGAACTTAATTTGAAGGTAAAGTTATTAAACATTTTTTAATTTAATATGCTCCTAATTAAGTTTTAACCTTAAATTTAACTCCTAATAAAGTTTGAACTTAATTTGGAGGACCTCCTAAAATAATTAAACATTATTAGGACCAATTTAATGGAGATAGGTTGATAAAAATGTAAATCAATCTGTGAAACTTGGAGCAAGCTTTTCAATGCTTCTCCGTATATCTTTTTGAGGTTGACCTCCAGTAGGTTCTCCCTATTTAGTAGTAAGATTTTAATAAACTTAGAATGGATATCCATAATTTTTTTAATTTCATTAACATTTCTAGAAAGAGGAAGCAAGATGGAGTCTATGAATGATGCAATGAAGAGAATTTAATCTCAAGATTTAATAGGAAAATTTCGAAGTAAAGAGGACCTTTATAGATATTTGGTATAGCAAGGTAAGTTCTTAAGTAAGATTAATAAATTCATTAATAGTTGGATTGTTCTTGCCAACCCAGGAGGGAACTAAAATCTCATTCTTAAAAGCCTTACTGAGTGAAGAGAAAAAAGCTTTTAAGTCTAATGAAATTAGGATGATTGAAATTCCTAACTACCCTGAAATATCAGTGACAAACCTATATGACGATGCTATGAGTGATCCGGACGTAGCTCTCTACCTTCCATCAAAGCTACAGCTCTCTAATAAGTTGCCAGAGAGAAACTTCTTCTTTGGTGTTCTTGCAACTCTGAAACCTGAGTACTTAAATGAAGTTATTTAAGAAGCTCACAAAAAACGATACAGCATCTCTCCTGAAGAAAAGGAGAAGCAAGGTATTAAAAAATAAGTGATACCTGGCTGTAGGAACTTCAAAAGCATCCTTTCATATCAAGTAGGCTTAGTCTTCTAACTTTATAGAAAAACCTGGTACTGCTATATACTTGATGAAAGAGCGCAGCAAATTAAACAGAGAGAGAAAGTCTCAAGTAAAGCATGAATTGAGTAAGAGACTCTTCAAAGATTTCTAAAAGCCAGACGAGATGAACATAGATGCAGGGGCTGGCACAAAGAGAAGAAACATGGGCCCAAGCAAGCCTTAAGAGGAGAAAAGAAAGAGAAGCCAAATCCCTTTACGGGCAATTTTAATATGTGAACTTATTCATTCGTTTAAATCTAATACTTATTTATAAACACAAAATCTCCCTTCTCTTGCGCACACTTTAGCTTTCTCATCACTGACTCTTTTAGCAGCACTCTTAATAAAATCAACTGTATCTATCTTTAAATCATGCATCAGATGGTAGAGCAGCAATTTCTTATTATGACCTTTCAATAACCTCCAATATAATTTAATTCCATTAAGGGCTGTAAGGAACATTAAATACAGGTGTTATAGTTAACCTTTCATATTCCTTCCTTGAGTCTTTAGTTTTATGAACTGACAAGTTATCAACGAATAGAATAATCTCTTAGTCAGCGTACTTATCTCTGAGTTATTGCAAGAACTTAATATATAATTCAGTCTTTAAAGAACGAGGGTGAATAACATAAGTCTCTAGCCCACTATCTTCACTTATTCCACAAAGTATAGCATGAGTTTACACCTTAACTTTTTTGTCATAAACTTCTATATTACTATACCTCTTGTACCAAGACCTTGATATAAATGTATTGAATGTAAATACTGCCTCATCAGCGTGTATGAACTTTATATTATGCTTATAAGACCTCCGCATTTAATCGATAATATAATTTAAATTAGTCTTATAAAATGGAACATTAAAGTCAATCACTCTCTAATGCGATTGACTGTCTTGTAAGATATTCCGTTCTTTTTGTATATGTTAGCTATCGATTAAACAGATATGTGAAGCTCAGGAAATTGGCGATGAAACATCACAGCCATCTAGGCTAGAGAAAAATGAACCCAGTATTTAAGAGTCTTATCATTATTAAGATATTCAATATGATGCTATTAAAATTTTAAGGGTCTCTTAGGCTTAGAATTAAGATGTTATCTCTTTAAATTCAATGCTATTAGACAGTGAGACCTCACAGTTGCTGGAGATATATGGAGTAGCCTTGCTATAGACGTATAATTCAGAACATGCTTGAGTTATTCACTATATTCATCACAACCATATCGCAACTTAAACAATAAATCTATATACTCACTGTCATAAACTGACCCAAACCTCGTATATTCTCACTTAAAATACTAATATTTAAACATTAAACCCCTACATAAACCCTATTAAAACCCTAATAAAGTATGCACTAATAGCCTACTTTTATCAATCAAAAACTATATCAAACTACTGAAAGGGTTTTGGGGTTTTGATTTCTCTAATAATATAAAGTCTTTTTGTATTTTGAAAATACGTTTAAATATTTATTTACTGCACCTTTTTTATCTCAGTGTACAATAATCATAAAATCTTAAAACCCAAATTGTCTTTTTTCTATTGTACATTGCATGCTGTTTGTGCACTTTTAAGCACTAATAAACTGATCTTTCCTACAGATTTCTTGTACAATTTTAGGATTTGTACATTGACTTTTTGTTCATTTTATAGGGCAATTTATACAGGAATTTATTGTACAATAAACAATTGTATATTCAGATTTTTTAGTAATTTTAAAAAATTAAATTAAACTAAATTTATCTAATATCAAAGTCATGACTGTTATATATGATATTAATCTTTCGTTTATTTGAATTTATATCAATTTACCCAATTTTATGTATTTTAGTAATAATAAGAATTCTTGAAACTTTCGAAGTGCTTTATGAGAATCTCATGGCCAATGATCGAGCCATAGCTACTTAAGAGTTGAGGTAAGGGCTCTTTATTTTGATTTTAATCACTTGCAGAGCTGAGATTCGTAGCTTATTTACTCTCCTTAATCTCTTCTAGAGCAGCAGTAACTTCAAGAGGCTCTGATACCACGGATTTACTCTTATAACTGTGCTTGATCTTCTTTGGCTTTTTGATATTTATATACTATCTCACATACTACTTAAAATCAAAAGTTTTATTACAACGTGCAAAATCCGCCTGCTACAGCAGCATTTTCAAGTTATAGTTATTTTGTTGCAAAAATTCTTTAGCGCGGTTGATTTTAGCGCTGTCTTATGCATTTATATACTCACATTTAATGCTCTTGGCTTTAAAATTTTCTTCAAAATTTCAATTGGCTTGATGATTTTCTAAAATCCAATCTGAGTTTGACTAATCCGGTCCCTTTTGCGGCACTTGCAAATCATTTATATCTTCTAAATAGAAGATAATATCGAAGATTTAAGCTTATCAGCATTCGCATTCAAAAGTTATTAAAGGTCGATTTCAGGGGTTTCTAAAATCCAGTGGCTGGATTTATCTGATTTATGCTTAATTTTAATAATTAATTCGACTGGATTTTACTATTAAACCACTGGATCATTAAAATTTCGACTGGATTAATGATCCTTAACTATATGAAAAAACACTCTTTTGCTTATATCCTCCGGATTTATGGCTGTTTCACTGCCAAACCAAGACAAATAATGATTATTCACTATAACTCATTAAACGAGTAGCTTAGAGTTGCCTGGAGGTGGGTGGTTGAAGAGCTGTGATAAATTTTTGGAATTTTCAAGATGGCCAAACCCAAAATTGGCTTTTTAAAAAAATGTCGAAATCCGCGGCAACTTTCGAAATTCAAACCTTTCCCACCATAACTGAATAATGGCCAGTAGAAATGTGAAGACGAGAATATCTAGAAGTTAATGGCACCTGAAATCTAAAATTTGGGTCTTCAGTTTTGACCCTCAAAAATGCTTTTTGGCTTAAGCTAAAACACTGGATTAAAGGGGTCAGGCCGGTATAATAGTATATCAATGTTGAAAAATCTTGAGAACTACCCCCACAACCTACTGGATTTCAAACTGCTCTGAACTTAAAATTAAAAATCACACTAATCTAATCATATTAAAACTTTGTAAGAGCCGTGATAGTGCCAACCCTGCTTTTTGCATTCTCGAGATCGGCTATTTTAAAAATAAAACACATTTAAGATTATTTTAAAAATATCATGATAAATAGTAATGAAATTAGAAGTTATCAAAGTAATATTAAACAATAAATTAACGAAGTATTAATGTTTGATTTGAAGGTTATAAATTTATAGTGATATTAGAAAAATTAATTAATATAATCTGAATATTTTATTAATCTTATTTTAATTGGTAATTTATCATAATAATAAAATAGAAGTAGCAATGAATCCGATTATTTTAATTGAATTTAATTAGTATATTTCTACTTGAAGTTTTATATGATTTTATGTAATATTTGTTTTTCAAATCCCATTAATAACTAAGACTAAAATATACTACGAGGATTTAACAAATTACAGAGTAAAAATTCAAATTATTTAAGCTAAGCTGGTCTGCCAATGCCAAAGTCCCCAAATAAAATAATTTATAGAAGTTCCTCACATTCTAAAATTGCAAGCAATATTATATTAATTTGGTTTGTTTTTTTTCAACTAATTACATTTATTAAATTTATGAACAATTAAATTCATTGATAATTTTTAATAATAAACCAAGAGAAAACGTTAGTTTATCGTAAATAAAATCAACGAAATTCATTAATGTAAATAGAAGTAATGTGAATATAGGGAAAATATGAGAATTAAACAAAAGTTAAGAATAAAATTTAATGTTAAATAATACAACCGACTTTGGTCAAAGTTAAAGAGATGGTCTTGTGCTCCCAGATATTATGAATAATATTTATATATTTTTTAAATTCTTTCTTATCAAATTACATATAAAAATAATTGGAGAATGAAATTAATAATAATATTAGTTTCTTATAAAAGAAAGTAATATCCATATAAAGTCTCATAAGTTAAAATAATAAAGAAATAAGGCAATTAAAAATAGAAATTACTTGGTATTTTACTTAAAAATAAAGAATAATAATAGCATCATGAAATCATTACTCCTGCTGGACTTTAGAAAATAACAATGAAAAGTATTTCATCCCACTTAGATTCAGGGAAAGCAGAAATTTTATTAATCACAGCAAAAGTGAAAAAATTTAAACCCCAAACTTAAATTGAAAGACTAATCTAATTAAAACCATAAAATTTATCAAAAACCCAACCAAATTATCTATTAAATTTTTTATATTGCTATAAACGGGATCTGTTTTAAGATTTGTAATCACTTGAAAATTCTAATGTGGAACGAACTCGGTAATTAGACTTTTGATGCATAGGCAATTTTATTAATTTTAATTGAAAAAAAACTTAATTTAGGAAGAAGAAAAAAGATTGAATCAAAGACTATCTTAACTTTAGATTTTACAATAAAACTAAGCATTTCTAAATTCTCATTAACCATCTATATAAAATTCCCTCATGCATTCACAAATAAGAAATTCAAATTCACTGAAAAAATCAAGAAACATGAATATCTACTCTTCACAAACTCCTTAGTCATAGTATCTAATAAAATAACCTTAAAATAGCTTATTTTAATATCGAACAGAGCATTTAAATAGTTTAATTGAAAGTAGGGAAAGCTCTATAATAATAGAGCAGAAGGATGGAAATCTATTAGATTATAATTATCCATTTTACGCAACTCAAGATAATAATAGCAGAAATTAAATGTCTTCTCTGAAAATTACTCTTGTAGATGGCAGAGAAAAGAATCAATTTTGGTTACTCTATATATTATTATATGTTTCTAAGAATGAAAATAGTATTAGTATGCAATTTCCATAAGATAAACCACCATTGCCTGTGAGAATTAAAGGAAATAATTATGTCTAATCAAAGAGCATAAATAAACCCCAAAATATATATTAGCTTGTATTAATCATTCTGATGTAATTTATTATTTTACATCAGTTCAATCAAAGAATAAGGAACTTTTAAGAGATCTTTTCAATAAGCAACAATCTCTAAATAATAACTTAAATTAAACTCCTTCACATGTGTAAAATTTAGATTTTCTATTACTGAACAAAGTCCAAACTAACAAACCTTTACATCAAGAAAGCAAAATGCTTTAATTGCCCATAAATAATATAAAATCGTTCTTAAATTACAAATCAGCTGAGAATATATAGAGCAAAGATAATGAGATAGTTTTCTAGATTGATAAGTCTTCAAACAAATTTTAATTTTGTCATTTATTATAAAATGATATATTAAATAAACAAATTATTAAATTAAATATAATTACCTTATTTAAATCAATAGAAGTTGACAAAGTAAAATTAAATGTAGACTAAGAAATTCTTATTATTTTAATAAAGTTTAATAAAAACAATTATTGATTCTATATAATGAAACACATTATCTACTTTTTTGGGAAAATTGTTTATCAATTGAAAAATATATTTAAATAAAATAAAAGATTTATTTCCCTAATTTAACAATAATAATTAGTAGCTTTGAACAGTTTGAACTCACAATAGCTTATTGACGATATAAGCGAGATTAGAAGATGGTAGACTAATCTATCAAGTGAATTTGCAAGATTTAATTCAAAAGACTATAATTATAGAAATTGCAAATTTTTCACAATTTAAAATGGAATTAATTAGAAAATGAAATAAATTTCTTTAGATAAATATTCAGACAGTTTCTAAGACTAATATAATAAGTTTTTTAAAATATATCAAACTCGCATTTTATAATCTAATTTAGAACAAAAGACGTCTTTTAATAGTATGAAATAAAGCAAAATTTTTCTAGTACAATTAAGAAAGGATATTGAAGAAGTTAAAATTATAGAGACTTAGCCGAATTTATATATACAATCATAACTTATATCATTTGAAGTTAAACCCTAAAACAATTATTTAATGCCAGTCTTAACCAATAATCAAAGGTTACAAGGAATTGGCCCCCGTTTTGAAGAGCAAGAAGAAGTAAATTAAGTTAAATAGTAAAATCTAAACATTGATTATGTGATAAATCAAGTTGACAATCGTGATGAACACGGGTTTAATAAAATCTTTTTTCAGGGAGTATTATAAGATTTCATGCTCATATTCTTAAGAGTTTTATGGAAACTGATAATTTTCCTACTCTAAAATCAAATTTTAATTTGATTTTAGAGGATTCTTAAATTGAATCCTTAGCTGAGTGTTTTCTGAACATCTTATATGGTGAAATTTACTAAGTAAGGCAGGGCTGAACGAAGAACTCTTTTATGGACTCACTCTTTTCAATTTGGCTACTCTATTTTCCTTATCTTAATCACTAATGTTTTACTTGGAGACTTTATGGTCAGCTACTTTATTAATAGGGCCAAGAATCTTCTATGAATTTTGATAGATTATTTGATGCTGATTACTACCAATATTATTGATTACATTAAAATTTATCATGGAAGTCTGTCTGTTATGTTTATTAGTTCTACTTTAGCTCTTTTCATTCTTATCACAAAGAGATAAGGTCTCATTTTACTTCCTCACTTACTTGCAGTGGTCCCTTAGACATTTTATTTTTATGATGTTTTTACTTCGTGGCAGAGTTGTACTACAAAAGTGATTAATGACTTTCACATTTTTGCATAAAAATACCTGAAGCATTTTATTGAAGTTATTTAAGCTGTATATGATTGTTTTAAGATTATTTTAGAGAAAATTGTATATTAATCAAGTTTTGAGGCATTGGCTCGAGGATTTTGCCAAGATTTCGAGATGATATTATGAGTTTTTTGAGTACAAATAGTGTTGTTATTGTTGATGTAAAAGGTCTATAGAATTAAATGCAAAATTATTTAAGTTAAGATTCAAAATTTAAAATGTCCAATTCATTTAAAAATGTCTTCATCTAAGGTACTTTTAATACTTACTTAATTACGGTCTACTTCCTCAATAGTGATTGTAGCGAAATTCCTGATTTTTCTATTCATTTCATACTTTATTCTATGATTTTCATAAAGTCTTTTAAAATAATTACTTTTCATCCAAAATTCCCTCATACATTTTTATAAATTATCAAAATTATAATACTTAGTTAGCTACTTTAATTGTAAATTTTAAGTAAAAAAATAGTCCAGAAATTTAAAATACTTTTTATTTTAAAAATATAATAAAAATATAATAAATAATAAATAAATAAATAACTCGCATCGAGGGCTTAAAGCCCCCCGAGCATATCATTAAAAAGGAACTCAGTTCCTTTGGTTGTTTCTTCTGGGTCTCTTTGGTTGTCTTTGTTTGTTGTTTGTTTTTCTGCCAGTGAATTGGTTTTGTCTTCTTCGGTCTTGTCTTAAGATGGTGACGGAGTCGTCACCGACATGTTTATATTTAATTGATGATTAAACTTATAAGACTTTGACTGAGAATTTAATAAGACCAAGGGAGATAAACGATTTAAAATTTTCTTTCATGAAGAAGATGAGATCGGATGAGAGATTTTAGGAGAAGTTCCAAGGTGTTTTAAATCTGATTGTGCTTGTGTTGAGCATGAGGTCTTGGTCTGTGTCGCAGTACATAATGACATCTTAGTCGTAGGATCAAAGTTTGTCAATGGTTTTGAGAAAGGTTCTGATTTGTTTAGGGGTATCAGGGTCATTAGCTATGGTGTGCTAAGCTTTGGTTTCTCTATCAAGGATGTCTTCAAGTTGTTCGAAGTAGTAGGCAATTGTGTTAGAAAGTCCTTGAGTTGCTGCTTAGATTCTGAGGGAGACGATTTGTTCTTTGAGTTCTAGTGCTTTGAATAGGGTTCTGGCTGAAACTTTGGTGCCGCTATTAGCTTCGTCTATAAGAGATTTGAATGCTAGGTCAGTCTTAGTTGTGTAGTAGTCTGAAAGGTTTTTGAGCTTTGTGGAAGCTTTGTCATTCATTTGGACGTCTCTTTGGTTACTCATATTTAATAGTGATTAATATTTTATTATTAATTAGGAATCTTGCTTAAATTCTTCCTAGTCAGAAATCTTATTAAAGGGTGATTCCTTAATAAGCATTAGGGGTTCCTATTGAATAGGAATTTTGTTTCGTGACGTATTAGAGGACGTCAAGGATTATTCACCTCCTTCATAGAAGGAGATGTCTGCTTCAGAATCATAGTCTACTGAACTGGACTTGTCTAATGGCGCTTGGAGGATGGCGCATTGAGAAGCTAAGTATTCCTACTCTTCCTGCATGAATTTTTGATTGAGGTTCGTGATCTCTTGCTGAGAGAACCTGTTGTGGAATTGTGAAAGTGCACTGGTGAGTGGTTGGAAGTCAATTTTTGTGTTAATGGGGGAAGAGGGTTGTGGAATAAACTCCGGAGATGAGGAGTTGAGGTTTCCAAAATCAGTGGCTGGCTGTTAGGCTTTGGGAATCCATTAGTTGTTAACTTGGACTAGAAAGAGGGATTAGGATAGGAGTTCTAGCCAGTTCGCACCATAGTGGTTGTTTTGGTTGTGAGCTCTAATTTTGGCTTCATTTCTAAGTGAAGATTAAGGCTGGGTTGATCTAGGCAACTTTTTTAGCGATTTAGATTACTTTTTAGATTGTAAGATGTCCCCAATCGTTGTTCATAGACTCTGAGATGATGATGTCTATAATGACTTTGAGTCTGGATCCTCTGATGAGGGTTGAAATGAAGTTCTTTGTGTAGGTCGAGAAGTTGGGCATTTCGCTCTTATGTTCCACTCACTTGGATTATAATTTAATAATATTTGAAAAATATTAAATTATCATAATTATAATTATAATATTTATAATTTTTTGCCTAATATTGATTCAACATATTTACTGAATATTTTTTATCAAAGTGTTATGTATAAAGATAATTAATTTATTTAAAAGAAATAATCATTTAATTAAACTAAGAATGACTTCGCTTGCAGATTAAGTGCCAACTCAAGGAATTGATTTTGAATATTGTGGTGCCCAACAAACTATTCTCAAAACCCTAACTCTCTAAATATAAAATTAAATTGTCTTTTTCGCATGCTAACATCGTTATGCATGAAGTATTGGCTGAAAACTGCCCATTTTAAGTCAGTCCCTAATAAGATAAGATTTAAGGACTTTGTATCATTACAAATGTACAATTTTTTTATTGTTATTTTTCAAGGAATTATGGCTTTATAAGTATGTTAAATAACTAATATTACAGGCATTATAATGGCAGAGCATAAATAGGAATTTACATTATCATTTTTTCCTGATGAAGCCTAGGTAGGTTATCATTGTCTTAGCTGTATTTAAATTTACTGGATCTGATGAAGGCTCTAAAGTATAAAAATTGAGTGCGTGAAAACACCCTTTTTAAGATAGAAAATTATCGTAAAACAATAAAGAAAAGTTTTATTTTGAGGCAATTCTGGTTTGGAAAAGTAGCAACTAAAGATGTAATGCTTAATAATCAGTCATAAGTACATGCTCACTTAACTGTCAAAAAGATCAATGAATTTATAATAAATTTAATTTAGTATAAAAAATTACTAAGGCGTCATTCCATAAAATACATCATTTATAATAACAGTCAAATATGAGTGCGAAATATAATAGGGAGGAAATAAAGTTAACTTCTCTTCTCTTGGCCATGCTACTGGATTTAAAAATATATACTTATAAAATCAGTTCATTTTGAGAAGTTTAAATTGGAAGTTACACAAATAGACTTTTGAATATAATAAATGAGACTGATTTGCCAACCTCATTTTAATTCATTAATGACAGCAAGAATGTTTACTCATTCTCAAAAACAGAGAAAATTGTAAATTAAAAATCCTCTACTAGAATTATTATTACATTTAATCCCCCTGTAAACAGTCAATTAATACGAGAGAGTCTTTTGTATTGTGAGAAATCACTCAATTATTTATATTGATTTAATAGGTACTTGCTCTGATAAATTGACAAAACCTATACCTTTTATGCAAAGACATGTTGATACTTTATTGTAAAATTTTTAGTCTTGGTCATTATGGGTATTCATAACAAATAAAGAAAAGGATAATATGGTGATGATAAATTTGGTATGACTAGAAATGGAACAAGTTTTTTGAAGAATAGGTAGAGATCAATTTGGAGATCCCCATTGACGATCCTAATCCAGTAGTTCTTAACAAAGAATTATATATAGTTTTTTACTTGTGATGAATTCTGAAAAAAGAGATACTAAATTAAGAGAAGAATATTTAGATTTTGCATATACAGAGTGTGGCAGATTAAGTGAAGGAAAGATCTTAACTATAGACAACAAGTTTCCTCTTGAAATTCAAATTAATTGGTAACTACTTAAGATAGTAAATGTAACAACTGAAAATCTTTCAGAAAGCCCTTTCAAAGTAATTCTAACCTAGGCTTTTATTGCTGCAAACAGCACTTTCCAATTTGCTGTTAAATTCGCACCTTGTGAGCCAGATAGTTACTTCTTTTAAATAGCTCAATGATTCTTTATGCTCAAAAATGGAGCAAGCCATAAAGTAAAGAAGATGATATAAAATAATATTTCTGGAGCTACAAGTTCTGCTAGATAGACAACTGGGAAAACAGACATGATGAATAAAAGTAAGTTGATGATCTCCAGCATAAAGTACCAAAATATAAACAGCTCGCCTTTTGATCAAGTTATAAATACCTCTAAAAATTTGTACTCTGCTCTGCCAAAACCATAGCTATGTCACAGTTATAGTTCTGGAACTATAAAAGGCCTTGTGTCAGTGTTTGTTGTACCCAAAAGCCAAACAATGAAAGGAGATTATCCAAAAAATAGAAGTTAATTATGCATTCAAAGATACCCCTCCCTCTACTTTGCTATATAACAATAATGCAGGATAATCCATAACTGACGATTTAGATGATCTAATTCACAGATTTTAATATTAATGATTGATAAGTTAAGTTTGAATTTAATAATTGTTTTAATAATTTAATCTGTATTTTAATAATGGTAGACAACAAGAAAATAAAACTTCCCAAGTATCTGTAATTGGATAGTGTGAATCCAGCCACAAGACTCCTTGAGAAACGTAAAGCAATGTATGAAATCCAAAAAGCGTTTGAAGATCAAAAGGAAGAGTTCTAGAAGTAAAAATTTGAATCAATTTTAACGATTCTAAAAAAGAGGAGAGATTCAAGATGAGGGAGGCTGAATTGAGAGAAAAGGATATATTAATTCAAGATTATCTCATTAAATTCAGTACCTTCTTGCAGCACCATGAAATAAGGAGAAATAAGGATGTTGAACTGGCATAGCAAGAAAAAGATGTAATAATTTTAGGTAAAATGCCAGGTTTATGTGTAGACATTTATATTTAGTAAAATGAAGAATAAGCAAGCTAAATTACTGATTAAATGGAAAGAAATAAATCACTAGAAGAAGAACATAAGTAAGAATATTCACCAATATTTCAATGAAGTATTTTATTTCTTAAAAGTAGATTTTTAATGGGTTTATTGTTATAGGTAAATTGTTCCACATTGAGACCTTAAACATGATGATAAAGTACCATTTAGTTTTCGTTAAGCTCGAAACCCTTATGCACAAGATTTTGTAAATATATTGACGCAAGAAAAAAGAACAGAATTAAAAGGCATTTTATACGTTTAAATTCAACTCGCAAGAGCAAAGATAATAAGAGAAAAAGTTGCATTAAAATAAGAGATTTTTTGTTGAAATATCAGCATACTTTGACAAACTTTTGTGAAGCATTGTAAAGATACACAAAACGAGCTCATCTACAGACAGCTTTTAGAGAGATGAGATTGAGGTATGAGGAGTACAAGAAGGAAGAAGTTATCAAACTAAAGAATAGGAAAAAAGTATAACAACTAAAATAAGAGCTCGTTTTGACATTTAACAAATTGGAAAGTGTAAATGGAAAGTAAATTGAAATAGAAAGTGAATTTTAAAAAACAAAGAGAAAAATCAGTGATTAGCATATATGCATGAAAGAGTTGGAAGACCGTGGGATTCATTTGAACAATAAATACATTCAGTTACTCGAAAGAAAGAATTCAGGATCTTAAGAAAGAGTAAATGTTTAAGGCCTCGTAGAAAAGATCTATGGTCTTTAGTCACAAATTTTGAATTCAAATCCGATAATAGAAGCTTGAAAGATAAATTAGACGGGACAAATACTTATGTCGGTTCTTTTATTCGAGAAATGAGAAGCTTCCTTGATAATCATGAAATATAAGGGATAATCAAAATCGAAGCAGAGAGCGAGAAAGAAGAGGAAGTCGATAGAATGGTTGATCTCGAAAATGATGAGGTGCGTCCTCATGCTGGTACTGGGGGATCTTCAAAGATGAAAAGTAGATCTAATCAATAAAATTAATAACAAATGAGTGGAAAAGTTGGTTGAGCACAAATGATAAAGAACCACTAAAATACTGAAGCTAGATCTCAATCTCAACAGCAGAACGCTTAAGGGAGAAGTTAGCAGTAATAAAATACTATATAAATAGAATAATGGCTCAAATAATAAACGGAAATAAAACTCATTAAGCTCAGTAATAGCAATAAAGATGGCCATCTAATCTGCCTCCTAATTAATAAGAATAGAAAATCTTAAGTAATTATAATAGCAAAAGATTAAATAGGTGAAATTACGAAACATTTTCTAATTTTTTGTGTAGTATTATAGCTAATTTTAAAATACTATAAACTTAGATAATTATTTTTATACTTTAAAAGAAATGTATCAATCAAAGAATGATTGATTGATTTATTTAATTCTTTAAGTACAATAATATTAAATATGAATACTTTTACTAAGATTTCCAGTCGAGTAATATTAACCAAATAAACCTTTAAGGAAAATATTATTAGCGTAAATTTGTAAACTTAAACAAAGGCAATTTAAGTTTCAACCTTTAGTAATCAAACATGAATGGTTTAAACTAATTTTATGGCCCCAAATATGATTGGATTGCCCTATCTAACTAACAAAATTTTTGGTAAAATTAATCAATAAAAAATCCCACAACTCAAACATCTCCCTCTTCATACGTTTAGAATTAATAAAATCTTTGTAGTTAATCGCAATAACAGCAATAAGAGGTTTAAAACTAAAAATTTAATCTATCTGAAATGTACGAACCTTAGTAAAAGCTCATTAAGTTGGATAAGAAAGGAACATATTAGTTGTAGAAGAAGTTTATGACTAGAGGTGGTCCTAATACCACGTCGAATTAAGGAGCATTAAAAGTGATAGCAACTGCCTCAAATAATAATAAAATCACAGCAGGGTCACACAGCACGAGAATATCTCAGAATAAATTTAAAAATAGAAAATTCTCTATTTCTCCCCCCCCCCAAAACAACTAGAATCTGTTTTCGAGGCATCTCTTACTATTTAAAAGTAAATCGAGCTTTATAGAGCAAATTAGAATGGTGTAGATAAATCTCCATTAATTATGAAAGGAAGAATGTTAAAATCAGGTATAATAAATTAAATGAATTTAGATGTTTCTTAAGAATGCAGGTTATAATATATAAAATTACCTAGTAAATAAAAGGTATTCAAAACCAAACGAGCAAGAAAATAATACTCTAGAAAATTCGGGAAAAGCCATTTTGCGAAATCAAAATAGGCCAGTAACATCTAAAAATATCAATGAAATTGGGGCTAACAATTTATCAAAGAGTTTCAATAAAAGATCTTACCAAGTTAGAATAATATACATTTAAAT
The DNA here is from genome assembly GCA_000711775.1 of Oxytricha trifallax. Lineage (NCBI taxonomy): Eukaryota > Ciliophora > Spirotrichea > Sporadotrichida > Oxytrichidae > Oxytricha > Oxytricha trifallax. The sequence continues at coordinate 169,842 of ARYC01000587.1, read as the reverse complement.
TTATTTAATTCTTAATAAGCAGCTCTACGATTCTAAAAAGCAAATTTTAGCCTAATAATGGCCATTCTCTCATGATAGACTTACCAATAACTTGTATCAACAATAATTAAATTAAAATTCAACCAATCGTTCATAAAGACCCTTCTAAAATATGTCACGAGGACGAATTTAAAGCAATAATAACTCAAATATTGTAATTAGTATTGAAATGGACAATTAAACCAAAATAATACTGGGAATCCAGTATATCAGAAAAAAAATTTTAACAAAGATTTTAGTTCATTTTGAAATAGATATATTAGACAAAAAATTAGCAGATATAAAATAATACCATAGACATAAATAAACATAAAGTTATGTTACATCCATAGTATAACTTTGGTGTAACATTTGGCAAACTTTTATATATTTTTCATTTATTTGATGCTTCTTTACTTTAATTTTATTCTTAGCTACTTTATTCTTAAAGGGTAGCTGACTGTTAAAGTATTTATAAAATTATAATAAATAAACTCAATAATATTTAAGAGTTTATGATAAATCAACTTATTTAGCTTTCAGACTATTTGATACTATATCTTCCTCAAAGAAGACAATTTTACAAGTTTTATCGTCTATAACTTCTTCTTCCTATTTCAATACTGATAATTAAAATGACAATTTCCACTTTATATAGGCTTCTAAGACTAAAACATTTGCAGCAGCTTCAGGAGCATTTTTTTGATAAAACGGCAGAGATATTTTTGCAACATCTTCGTTTGGCATAAATTCCCATTATCCATCACTTTCTATGATCATGAATAAATCATCTGGACATATCTCGTATTCAAGTATTTAATTGTTGTTTAATATAAACTTTTATCTTAATTGAGAATTTTATATATAAATTTCAGGATCAGGGATTACACAAACTGATTAGGCTACATAGTCTCCTAAACTCTTAGATATAGCAAGTCCTGGTACATCCTCATTCATAAGCGATACTCTCTTTGGTCCCATTTCTTCCCCTGTCATAAAATCTTTAATAGCTTCAATCCTACCTCCTGTTCATTAATTCTTATTGATTCATCATCATCATTTGGTTTGTGATCTCTAGAAAGCTGTTTAGCTTTCCCAAATTTATTTACTATAATTGCCCTGCTATCTCCTGAGTTAGCTGAGTACACTTTGGTCCCTTTCAGTAAAAATGTACAACAAGTTGTCACACTATATAATGGGACTGGAGTGAACTTGGGGAGATCTGTGTTGCATCTTATGAAAGAGTTCTTTATACTTTGATGAATGTTCGGTACCAAATTTTTAATCTCTTCGTCAAGATTCTAAGAAAGAAAGGTTTTCACATAATTTGATACTTCTTTTCCTTATTGCCCATGGCCGACGCATACTTTAAAGTAATGCAAGACTAATTAATTCAAAAGATTCAGTGCTAATATAAAACTATCTTGATTTATCTTGTAAGGATTGTTTGGAATAAAGCCCAGTCTAGTCGCAAAAGTAAATTTAGTCACTAAATTTTTCACTTTCCCAAAGAACTGTTTGATTGTGGCGTTTAATATTGGCTTTTTAATATTTTACTATGAGTTTAATGAGTTTGCATTTATTTAAGCAGTTACATGGTTTTATTATTAGTTATTACCTTGAAATTACTGTTATATCTTAAGGTCTAGATTAGGAGATATTTCATAAGATTAGGGTTTCTAACGATTGACTTTAATTCACTTTTATTATTATGGATTAGCAAAAATATTAGATTAGCATGCTCTCTCAAGAGAGAAATTATCTTCAATGAGGCTAGGATTCACCTGAAAGTTATTTATCTTTTGGGAGGGTTAGGCTTACCTCGAGAATATGTAGGCAAACCTTAGGATATATTACCATTTATCATTTGAATTGTTTAATTTTGTTAGCCTTATTATTGTTGGATTTTCTTTTATTACATCATCATAGTTATTTAATTTTGAGGAATTGTTGGTGCAGAGGAGGAATTAAATTATGGTTACTATTATTACTGATTTAAATGCACATTTAAAGATATCTTTTTAATTCTGAAATCTTGATTTGGCTAGTCTGAGTTCTTTCTATTTTTTAAATTACAAATTTGCAATGTTAAGATTAAGCTTAAACATTTAATCCTGCATAAGTTTCTGATATTCACTACCAATATTAAAACTATACTATCAAATGAACTGTAATATTTGCAAAATTAATTAATAAATTTCTTGTTATAATCAATTTTTTCAATCCATTATTTATTTCAAAGGAAACCTACAAAACTTTTAATCGATTTTTTTTTTAATTTGCCCTCGTATTTACAAGTCACTTCTATTCATTAAAATTTCAGTAGAAATATTCTGACAACTAGCCACCTTTGGTTATCTAACATAACTTTTACTTGAATCTGAAAGTTATATGAAACAACCTAATTAATTAAATTTTTATATTTCAGTAAAAATTAATAGAATGATATTAAGATCGAGCAGTGACCACAAACCCCCCCTTTAACACACCATTTAAATGTTCGTGTTGTCAATGCCCTCGTGTTTCTTGTTAAAAATACAATGACCATGGTGACCATCACTTTATATGCATGATACTAGAGTTAGTTCTTCGAAAGACGTGAAATTAGAGCAGTTACAAATACCACTTTTCAACCAACCAGTTATGTACGTTGTCACTGACATCATGTTATTAGTTTAAATTATCATGACCATATGACCATCACTTTATAATGCATGATTTCTTTACTGTATTAGTTCATCGAATGGAATGTAAAAAGAGAAGTTACCAGGACCACTCTTCAAAACACCAGTTATGTGGTCACGTGGTTACAGATTTAGTGGTCTTCGTTATTATCGCAGTGACCATAGTAACCATGACCATGGTAATCACGTGACCTTCACTTTAAAAATTATGATTTCAGTGTTAATTCGTTAATGACGTTTAAATAGTAATAGAAAAACGACAACTCTACAACTCCCCAGGTACCTGAGCAAGTTGACACTGCCCTCGTGTTATTCGTTTAAATTTCCATGAACACTTTACAATTAATTTGAAATGCATGATTTAAGAATTAGTTCGTCGAATGACGTGAATTTCGAGAAATGACCACGATCACCCCAGAACTCAATAGTTACATAGTCCTGTTTTCACTGCCCTAGTGGTCCTAATACCATAACCATGGTAACCACAAGTGACCATCACTTTAAAAGTATAATTTCAATATTAGTTCGTTAATGACGTTTAAATAGTAAAGTAACCACGACAACTTAACAACTCCCCATTTTCGTGGTCACGTTATCACTACTCTAGGAGTTCTCGTGATCAAGACAGTGAACATGACCATGTTGATCACTTGACAATTATTATACAATGCATGATTACATTGTTTATTCGTCGAATTACATTAAAAAAGACCAGAAACTACGGCCACACCTTTAAACAAAGTAACGTGGTCACTTAGTCACTGGCCTCGTAAGTCATCGTGATCAAGACAGTGTCAATAAACACAGTGTCAACATTAAAATCACTTATTAATGAAAGATTTCAGTGTAAAATCTCAAATGACGTCTAAAAGTGAAGTGACCATGACAACACCTAATGTAAGCAGTTAAGTGAACACTGCCTTCGTGGTATTCATGACCAAGACAGTATCAATAAACACAGTGTCAACATTAAAATCACTTATTAATGAAAGATTTCAGTGTAAAATCTCAAATGACGTCTAAAAGTGAAGTGACCATGACAACACCTAATGTAAGCAGTTAAATGAACACTGCCTTCGTGCTCTTCATGACCAAGACAGTATCAATAAACACAGTGTCAACATTAAAATCACTTATTAATGAAAAATTTCAGTGTAAAATCTCAAATGACGTCTAAAAGTGAAGTGACCATGACAACACCTAATGTAAGCAGTAAAGTGAACAACTGCCTTCGTGGTCCATCATGACCAAGACAGTATCCCATAAACACAGTGTCAACATTAAAATCACTTATTAATGAAAAATTTCAGTGTAAAATCTCAAATGACGTCTAAAAGTGAAGTGACCATGACAACACCTAATGTAAGCAGTTAAATGAACACTGCCTTCGTGCTCTTCATGACCAAGACAGTATCAATAAACACAATGTCAACATTAAAATCACTTTATAATGAAAATTCTTTATAAAATCGTCAATGACGTCATAAAAGAGCAGTGACCAATATAAACCCTCAATGCACTATTTATGTGGTCATGTTGTCTTTGCTCTCGTGTTATTCGTTACAATTACCATGACAACTTGATCATGACTTTAAAATGAATGATTTCAGTGCTATTGTTTGTATGACGTAAAAATAGAGCAGTGACCAGAAAATTCCCTCAACTAACCAATTACATAGTTACTGCTTTCGGTGTCCTTGTGACCAAGACTATTACAATAAACGTAATTTCATTATAAACATCACTTTAAAAAAGAAATTTTAGAATTAAATCAATAAAAGAACAGAAACCACTAAAACACTTTAACTTACAAGTATCGGGGTAACGAGGTGTCTGCAATCATGGTTCTCGCGATCAAAACAGTGACAATAAACACAGTGTCAATGTTTCTATCATTAAATATTAAAATATTTTATTTTTAAATCGTCAAATTAAGATAAATGAGTGTAGTGATCACGACCACACCGCAACTTACGTGGTCACTCCCTTAAAGGTCTTAGTGACCATGACCTCGGTGGCCGCGTAACAATCACTTTTTAATGATATGTTTTAGTATTAAATCTTTGAATGACGTCTAAAAATAGAAGTGACCACGAACACCCCGCAACTGACCAGTTTTGAGCTCAAGGGGTAATACCAATCATGGTTCAAATGATCTTAACAGTGGCCATGACCACATTGACTACATAACGATAAATTTTTTCTGAATGAATAAAGATTTAATTCTATAAAAATAAAAACAAAGATCAGTGACCACACCACGACTAAGTGGTCACTTCTATATTCACGTTATTTGACAAATTACATCATGTTTAAAGTCATTTTCATGAGGACCACTTAGGCAGTGACCGCATGACTACAATATTTAAGAGTTGAGTGGTGGTCGTAGTCACTGCTCTATTTTGAATTCATCCTACGTATTATATTTGAAATCATGCAATTTCAAGTGATGGTTATGGTCACGACCATGGTTAAGAGGACCATTATGGCATTTACCACGTGACCACGTAACTTGTGAGTTGAAGGGTGGTTGTGGTCCTTGCCTTTTTTTTTACGTCATTCGATTATTTAACATTGAAATCGTTCATTTTCATCTGATTGTCACTTTCTTAACCTGTTTGTGGTCATGGTCAGGGTAATAAAGTGATGATAACGAATATAAAAATTTAATCAAGATTTATAGTGTAAGGTAGCTCTCGAGCTTCTTTTACTGTCTTAATTCCTCTCCATTTGCAGTATTTTCATCATCACAATTCTTAACACTTGAACTGTTCAGAATCATCAAAACTATTTCCATCTAATACTTAGAATTTCTACAGTCAACGAGAACTGCTTTTTAGTTTCTGCTGCTGAAGCCGCTGCCTTAGCGAACCACAAAGTAGTCTTGCTGAAGATCCATATTCACAGAAACTCCACTATGTTTAGTGGATATTTTATAATTTTCAGAAATTTGATAAATTAAATCAGTCCCATTAAAAGTTTTTAAGTTTTAATGTTTGACCAATTTTATTCATAATAATAGTTTTAATATATTAAAGATTTTTATTAGAAATGTTTTAATTAATTTTAGGTATAAATTTATTAATTCAAACTAGGCTTGATTTAATTTATTAAATCTCTGAAAATAATCAAATTTCCACTAAATATAATGTAGTCTCTCTGTGAATCAGGATCTCCAGCAAGACTACTTTGTGATTTGCTATGGCAGCGGCTTCTGCAGCAGAAACTAAAAATCATTCTCGTTGACAGTAGGAACGCTAAGTATCAGATGGGAATAGTTCTCATGATTCTGAACAGAACAAGTGTTAAAAATTGTGATGAAAGAAATACTGCAAATGGAAAGGAATTAAGACAGTAAAACCAGCTAGAGACCTACCTTACACTATAAATCTAGAATAAATTTTTATATTCCTTCTCAATTCGTTATCTTCACTTTATTGATGAGGTCCACAAGGGAAGTTTCTATATAACCACGTAACAGGTGATTTGAAATGTGGTCGTGGTCATTGCTCTATTTTGACGACATTCTACGAATAAAAACTGAAATCATGCATTATCAAGTGATGATCAAGTGGTAATGTAATGGTCACCATGTTGACGTCATGAATACGAGGACTACGAGGGGATTAACCACATGATTACGTAAATGATAAATATAGGAGTTGTTGTGGTTACTGCTCTATTTTGAAGTGATTTTATGAATATAAACTGATATCATAAAATTTCAAATGATGTTCACGTGGACACACACCGTAATCATGGTCATGGTCACTATCAAAACGGTTATTATAACTAAACCATGAGTGCAGTGACCACGTAATCTCTTAACTGGTGAGTTTAAAAGTTGTCGAAGTCATTGCTTACTTTAGAAGTGATTCTATGAATTAAAACTGAAATCATGCATTTTCAAGCATGGTCACATGGTCACCGTGGTAATGGTAAAAGCTATCATAGTCACGGTCTTTGTCACGAAGACCATGAGGGCAGTGACCAAATGACCAGGCAACTATTAAGTTTAGGGACGGTCGTGGTCACTAATCTATTTTGATATCATTCGACGATTTAACACAGCAATCATGCATTTTCAAGTGATCGTCACCTGTTCACTGTAGTCATGGTCATTGTTATGGTTAGTCATGGTTACAAGGACGACGAGGGCAGTGACTCCGTTATCATGTATCTTTTAAATTGAAGCTTTGTCATGATTTATTACATATTTTGTCTTCATTAAAGGAATATAATGTATTATCATTTGATGTCATGTGGTCATTCGTATTATTGTCAAGTTCACGACGATTGTATAAACCACAATACTAGATTCCATGTGCTTTAAAATTATTATAGTTTCTGATTTATTTGAAGTTATTTGAAAAGTTAAATTTAATTAGTATTTAAAATATTTGTATAAAATTTTATCATCTTAACATAAAAATTGAAATTGTTTGCTAAATCTTAATTTTAACTTTTAATAAACCAATTCTTAAGGATAAAGTAAAATTAAGATTTTATTAATTTAACACTACATTTCATTTATATCTGATCTATTATAATCTTATTTAAAAATTAATAATATATATCGCACTCTCCTTTTAAATCAATTTTATTTTTATAATGTAGTTTTTTATTCAAACTAAAAAAATTGATATAAATATATTTTAAATCAAATTGTTGATATTTAAGTTGAATTTTTCATCAAATTTATTCATTAATTTTATAAAAATTTAAATTAATATTCATTCTTGCTTTTTTTATAATGGATATTATCAATAATATCCAAATTTATTTGATAACTACTATTATATTATAATAATATTAACTTAAACATTAAAATGCAAAATCCAATCAATACTTACTAAAATTAACATCCATTAAAATTGCTCTATTAATATCAATTTCCTTATAATAAGCCCTAATTAATACACAATTTCTTCCCTTGCTTTTGTTATTAACCATGATCATTTCGACTAGATATCACTACTAAATATTATTAGATTTAAATGCTAATTTTGATAAAAATATAAAACAGCATTGTTCAATATATCTCTTGATAATTACATTTGTTTGAAATTTGAAAAACTTTTTCATTTTATCTTTTAATTATTCGATGATTGACTTTCTGCTCTTTGTAGTAAATGCAGCACATTTTTTTGGCTCTGAAATTTTTTTTTTTTTACAAATTCATCAAAATAAAAAATGAAATGATAATTTTTACATTTACGTTATGTTTTTGTTATCTTTTTCCATTTTACAATGAACTATGCTTAATTTATTATTAATTAAAATACATTTAATATTATTAATTTTTTATTTTATTTAATCCCAAAAATATAATATATTCCATAATTCAAATTTCTGTGTAATTATTTTGAAAAATTATAGATTTAATTTAGTCTATTTAAGGTTTTGTTAATGTAAAACAAATAAATAAACTATCTTAAATTCCAAAAATTTACTAATCTTTTAACATAAAAATTTTTAATTTTTATAAATCAATAAAATTTATATTAAAACAATCCTATTTGGGTTTTTTTTGAAATACTTACATGAGAAAAAAATTACTTGTAAAATATAAAATTTGAGAATTTAATCTTAAATTAGCTGAATCAAAACCCCAAAACCCTTAGTGAGGTTTATAAGTGCTTTGATTTGTAGGGTATAGTTGGGGTCTTATTGGGGTTAGTAGAGAAATTAGGCCAATTTGCAAAATGAAAAATAGAAATTAGCGATATTTAGACTCGATTTATGATGAGAAATATTTAGATTTATTGCTTAAGCTTAGGTATGGTACGAGTATTAATATAGACTAAGTCAAACCAGTACTGAGTTATGCAGCTATAGCAAAACTATTACACAAGAGTGTCTCAACTGCTAGGTATCACTACTTGCTAGCTGTTTAGCATTTTATTTCTGGCACTTGAAAACATCCAGCAAGAAAATAAAAGTTCTCTCAGATCCATATTGACTACCTTTGTGATTCTAAGACGCTTAAGTACTAGGCACTCTTTCCACTGGACCAACGAGCTGTGATGTTTCATCGCAAGTTTCCTGACATGTATATCTCGCCTTAAACTATAGCTAATATTTATAGAAGAAATGGTATTACTTTCAAGACTGTCAACAGAGTAAAGAGAGTGATTGATTTTACAGTGCCATTTTATAGTAATAATTTAAACTATATATATATGATTAAATGCAGACAGTATTACTGATAAAAATCAAGTTCATACACGTTGATGAAGCTGTATTTACATTCAACACCTTAATTAATAAGCCATGGTACAAGAAGTATGATAACATAGAAGCTTGTGACTAAAAAGTGAAGGTTGTCATCCATGCAATTTTAGCTGGTATTAGTGAAGATTCAGGCTTAGAAAGTTATGTCATTCAAAACCCCAAAACCATTTCAGTAGTTTGATTGAGTTTTTGATTGATAAAAGTAGACTATTAGTGCATACTTTATTAGGGTTTTAATAGGGTTTATGTAAGGGTTTAATGTTTAAATATTAGTAATTTAAGTGAGTATATGCGAGGTTTGGGGTCAGTTTATGACAGTGAGTATATAGATTTATTGTTTAAGTTGCGATATGGATGTGATGAATATAGTGAATAACTCAAGCCTGTTCTGAATTATACGTCTATAGCAAGGCTACTCCATAAATCTCTTCAGCAACTGTGAGGTCTCACTGTCTATTAGCATTGAATTTAAAGAGATAGCATCTTAATTCTAAGCCTAAGAGACCCTTAAAATTTTGGCAGCATCATATTGAATATCTTATTAATGATAAGACTCTTAAATACTGGGCTCATTTCTCTCTAGCCTAGAGGGCTGTGATGTTTCATCGCCAATTTCCTGAGCTTAACATATCTGCTTAATCGATAGTCTAACATATATAAAAAGAACGGAATATCTTACAAGACAGTCAATCGCATTAAGAGAGTGATTGACTTTAATGTTCCATTTTATAAGACTAATTTAAATTATATATTCGATTAAATGCAAAGGTCTTAAGAGCATAATATAAAGTTCATACACGCTGATGAAGCTGTATTTACATTCAATACATTTATATCAAGGTCTTGGTACAAGAGGTATAGTAATATAGAAGTTTATGACTAAAAGGTTAAGATATAAACTCATGCAATCCTTGGTGGAATCAGTGAAGATAGTGGCCTCGAGACTTATGTTATCCACCCTCGTTCTATAAAGACTGAATAATATATTAAGTTCTTGCAATAACTCAGAGACAAATACGCTGACTAAGAGATTATTCTGTTCGTTGATAACTTATCAGTTCATAAAACTAAAGACTCAAGAAAGGAATATGAAAGGCTAAACATAACACCTGTATTTAATGTTCCTTACAGCCCTTAGTTCAATGGAATTGAATTGTATTGGGGGTTATTGAAAGGTCATTATAAGAAATTGCTGCTCTACCATCTGATGCATGATTTAAAGATAGATACAGTAGATTTTATTAAGAGTGCTGCTAAGAGAGTCAGCGATGATAAAGCAAAACTATGCGCAAGAGAAGGGAGATTTTGTGTATATAAATAAGTTTTAGATTTAAGCGAATGAATAAGTTCACATATTAAATTTGCCCGTAAAGGGATTTGGCTTCTCTTTCTTTTCTTCCTCTTAAGGCTTGCTTGGGCCTATGTTTCTTCTCTTAGTGCCAGTTCCTGCAAATATGTTCATCTCTTTTGGCTTTTATAAATCTTTGAAGAGCATCTTACTCAATTCATGTTTTACTTAAGACTTTCTCTCTCTGTTTAATTTGCTGCGCTCTTTCATCAAGTATATAGCAGCAACAGGTTTTTCTATAAAGTTAGAAGACTAAGCTTACTTGATATGAAACGATGCTTTTAAAGTTCCTACAGCCACGTGTCAGTTATTTTAATACCTTGCTTCTCTTTTTCTTCAGGAGAGATGCTGTATCGTTTCTTGTGAGCTTCTTAAATATCTTCATTTAAGTATTCAGGTTTCAGAGTTGGAAGAACACTAAAGAAGATGTTTCTCTCTGGCAACTTATTTGAGAGCTGTAGCTTTGATGGAAGTAGAGAGCTACGTCTGGATCGCTCATATCATCGTCATATAGGTTTGTCACTGATATTTCAGGGTAGTTAGGTACTCTATCATCCTAATTTCATTAGACTTAAAAGCTTTTTTGTCTTCACTCAGTAAGGCTTTTAAGAATGAGATTTTAGTTCCCTCCTAAGTTGGCAAGAACAATCCAACTATTATTGATTTATTAATCTTACTTAAGCACTTACCTTGCTATACCAAATATCTATAAAGGTCCTCTTTACTTCGAAATTTTCCTATTAAATCTTGAGATTAAATTTTCTTCATTGCATCATTCATAGACTCCATCTTGCTTCCTCTTTCTAGAAATGTTAATGAATTTTGGATATGGATTCTATTCTAAGTTTATTAAAATTACTGCTAAATAGGGATGACCTACTGGAGGTCAACTTTGAAAAGATATGAGGAGAAGCATTGAAAAACTTTCTCCAAGTTTCACAGATTGATTTCCATTTTTTTCAAACTTTCTCCATTAAATTGCTCCTAATAATGTTTAATTATTTTAGGAGGTCCTTCAAATTAAGTTCAAACTTTATTAGGAGTTAAATTTTAAGGTTAAATCTTAATTAGGAGCATATTAAATTTAAAAATGTTTAATAACTTTACCTCCAAATTAAGTTCAAACTTGATTTGGAGGACCTCCTAGAGAAACAAAACTTCATTAGGAGTATTTTAATTTACTAAAATGTTTAAAATTCTCATAAAGTATGTCAACTTAGAGTCTTTTATGGTTAGTTAATTTTCTTACTTCTCAGCAAAGAATCTACCTGAGTGTCTTATACTCGACTATTATAGTTTATCTAGGTAGATTTTATCATTATTATAATAAAATATCAGCAAACTAAAATGAGCGCTAACCTGTTAAGAAGAGCGGCATTACTTGGATGAAGTCATTAAAAGTTATCATTCCAGCAACCAAGAAAGGAGAGACCAGAGACGCTTGTACTCAGTGGGAGCCTACTTATGACAACTTTGATCAGTCTAGCTTTGATATTTAAATATAAGTTAAGTAGGAGTTTCAAGGAGTAGGTTAAACAACCCGCCATAGAGCATTAATAAATACCAGCCAAAGTTGACTATTAATGCAAAGAATGCAATAAAGTTTTCCCTTACAAGTCAACTTATAAGAGACACTTGAGAGATATACACAACGATATGCCAAGATTATATCTCAAGCATTAAAAGAAAGATGGGAAGTATGTCTGTGAGTTCTGTGAGAAGCTATATTCTCATACTAGAGACCTCAAAGTGCACTTAAAGAAAAAGCACAATTAAAGTTTTGTCTTTATTCATGAACCTACAGGGAATAGATTCCTCTAAAAGAGGAGATCAAGAAACCCAGTGGAGTCTCTTAGAGTTGAAGTGTAGAAGTATGTAAAAATTAAGAAAGCAGTCAAGAACTCTCCAGTCTCTGAGATCAATAAAATCATGGTTAAAATAGAGGCAATGAAGATTCCTATATTAAAAATTATTGACTTAGATTCTTGCCTAGAAAGCTACCTCACTCTTGAAGATAAAATAGAGAAGAGAGTCATTACTGATGATTAATATGCTTACAAGATATATCCTTTCAATTACTTCCTTGCTGATGACAAGTTCCAAATGGAATTTGCTAATGAGTATTATGCTCTTTAAAAGGCAAAGTTAAATGAGTGCAGGCATATCATCTAGCTTGATGCTATTTTACTTGGTAAAGATCATGTAGCCTTCAGGCTTCCTTTACTTGAAATGACTTACAGAGAATTCTTATCTGACAATAGATGTCAGAGATAAATTGGCTAGATAGTATAGCAGATAGTTGAGGGGATTGAAGAGCTTCACAAGCTAGGTTATGGTCATAGAGACTTAAAGCCAGAGAATATCATGTTGAATTTTCAGCCTCTTAGAGTTTATATGATAGACTTCAACAGAGCTCAAAGATTGCAAGCCTCTGCATAAGGAAATGTATACGGCATTCCTGGATATTTCCCAGAGAGAGAGGATTGGAGAGATGGAGACACTTAATGGGATATCTGGGCTCTAGCAGTAATAATAACAGAGAGTGACATGCCAAGAAACGATTACTTTAGCTGCAGGGGTGAGAGAGATTCTAAGAAGAGAATCAAACAATATTTCGATAAAAATCAAATAAATGGAGGTCTCAGAGAACTTGCATACTCAACTACTATCAAGCCAAGCTAAGAAAAATAACAAACAATTGAAACAATTAAACATCATCTTATAAAGATAAAATTCAGAGAACTGCCACATGACACTAAGCTTATGTTGTGTGAGATATCTTAAAAACTCGCTTGTTATACTCACTTAAATTACTAATATTTAAACATTAAACCCCTACATAAACCCTATTAAAACCCTAATAAAGTATGCACTAATAGTCCTTTTATCAATCAAAAACTCAATCAAACTACTGAAAGGGTTTTGGGGTTTTGATTCATCCTCGCTCTATTCAGCGAGAGTAGTATATAAAATTCTTACACAACCTAATAGATAAATATAACGATTAAGAGATCATTCTGTTTGTTGATAATCTCTCAGTTCACAAGACTAAGGAGTCTAAGAAAGCTTATGAAGAGTTAAGCATATCTCCTGTATATAACGTTCCTTATAGCCCACAGTTTAATGGAATCGAATTCTATTGAAGTTAAATTAAGACTCATTACAAACTGCTGCTGAATCACCTAATGAATGACTTGCCTATTGATACAGTAGACTTGATTAAGAGTAGTTGCAAGAGAGTGAGCACCTGAAAATCAACAATTATTGTTACTGTGACAACTCCTTTACAGAGTTTCTATAACCAGAAAGGTTATTAAAGCTTAATAATAGAAAATTAAATTTGAATTTAAACATGGCGACTAACTTAAATCGCAAAGCAGTGTCTTTTGGCAGTGGATAATCTTAGCTAAAAAAAGAAGCCTGATATTATTATGTTGAGAGAGGTAAAGCTAAGAGCCCTTGATTTTAAGCAAAAAACTTCAAAATCGAGGTTTAAAAAAAGAAAGAGAGTGCAGAAATGGGAGTCTAAACACTAATTTAAGATTATGAGGAGATAAAAGAACAATCATCACTGAAAAAGTTTAAAGCATTCTATTGCTAAGATTGCTAAAATTATTTTTCTACCAAATAGAGTATGAAGAGACACATCAAAGAGTTACACTATGGCAAAGCCAAGATCTATTTCAAGCATGATAAAGTTGATGAAAGATACTAATATACAACTTGCATGAAGTCTTACACTCACTCTGCAAAATATAGAAGCACATGTAGAAGCATCATTTGAATTGAGTTTTAATGCAGGATAAAGAAACCAAAAAAGAATTCCAGCAAAAAGAAAATCTAACACTCTTGAGTCATAAAGAGAGCAGCAGGAGAGACACAAGAGACAGAAGCGATATGAATCGATGAATCAACCAGCAAGCAATACATTCTTAGCATGTTTCTAAGAGAGCTATGCATATTCCTGCACTAAATGCAGTTGATCTTAGCAGCTGTATCAAAAAATATTTCACATTAGCGTGCCTAACAAGACAAAACTGATAGTGATTGAGGAGATCGCATACATGGTATATCCATTAAATAATCTCATTAAGAACGAACAGTACTAAAATGAATTTGATAACGAATATATGGTACTGAGAGAGGCTAAGAGAAGAAATTGTAAGAACTTACTTAAGCTAGATGGTGTCATATTAGGCTTGGTATCATCGCACTCAGGATAAAGAAATATGAAATGACTTTGAGAGACTATCTATATCATAAAAGATAACCTGACGATGAATGATATACTATCAGAAATAATTAAGGGTGTCAAGGAGTTGCATGAACTTGGATATTTTCATAGAGATTTAAAGCCTGAAAATGTTATGTTGAACCTCTGCCCTATAGAAGTAGTTGTTATCAATTTTAATAGAGCCTTAAGGTAGAAGAATATAACACTAGCAAAGGTTCTTGGGACACCTGGTTACTTTTCATTCAGAGAAAAGTGGACTAATGGATCTGTTTAATGAGATAGATGGGCAGTTGCTGCTATTATTTTAGAGAGCGATATGAAAAGCATGTCTTACTTTGTCACTAGGCATGAAAAATAATCAATAAGTTTAGCTTAGAAGCATATAAAGTAAGAAGATGTATGCGAAGATATTAGAAATTTAGTAGAGATGATAATTTTATGAGCCCCTCATTATCCTAGGCAATCATTAGACGAAATGCTTGGATCACTTAAGAGAGCATAGTTCAAAAGATACAATAAAGATAAACAGATAAAATTTGTTTTAATTAATAACACTAATTCTCATTAAATATTCATTAAATTCACATAAAACCTGCCTTTTCTCTACTATCCCCAATAAGACCCCAACTATACTCTACAAATCAAAGCATTTATAAACCTCACTAACGGGTTTTGGGGTTTTGAATCATTATATGATGAATATCAACTATTTTTTGTTAAAATCTTCCAGTTTTTTATTTCTTAATCTATGAATATTATTACAGAGAGCTTATTAATAAGAATTATATATTTGGAGCACATTTTGAAAGAATTTTTACTTAAATAATCAAATATTTTATAAATATTATCGGTTAATTTGTAATTTTAATAATTATTTTACATTTTTATTAAATTTGAATATTTTGTTTATGCATTCTTTTATAAGATTAGTTATTAGTTCATAATATTATTTCTAGCAAGATCTTCAATAGTTCTAAATCCTTATACTTATTTAATGAATAACTTAACTCATAAGATATATGTTATCGTTCTGCAAT
Organism: Oxytricha trifallax; assembly: GCA_000711775.1. Classification (NCBI taxonomy): domain Eukaryota; phylum Ciliophora; class Spirotrichea; order Sporadotrichida; family Oxytrichidae; genus Oxytricha; species Oxytricha trifallax. The sequence goes on along the minus strand of ARYC01000587.1, from coordinate 154,287 downwards.
TCCTGAAATTTCTTAATTAGATCAATGTATTCCTTGTTCAAAACATCCAGTTTATTGAATAAATCATGATATCTTTGTGAATCTTGACCATTCATTCATTTAATTGATGCCTCCCTTCCTCTAAAGAAGCTCCCCTATTATTTATGCTTGGTTAACTCCCTTCAATATCATATCCTTCTACTCCTAAGCTACATCTAACAAATTAATATTAAATATATGGACTAATCTATCTTTAGAGTTTTGTAGTTAACTTAGACTTTTTAGATGAATTGAGAGTATTTGTCGTGAATGGCTTTCCTATCAACAAGTTAATATTAAAATATAAGTTATACTTTATTTTGGTGAAGGTGATCTATGTGGATTAATACTCTGATAATTGAAATTTTTAATGTGCATATCCTTAGTATATGTTAATATATAGATATCTATTAAATTTATACTATATTTATTGTGACTGAACATATTCATTTGAGCAGCTGCATTTGCAAGCAATAACTTTATGCGATCTTATTAAGTCTATATAATAATATCCTTTTCATCAATTGCCCTGCTCATCTCTTCAATCTGCTCTTAGTATCATCCTGAGGCTTATTATACCTTTTATTGAATTAATTTGGCTGTTTATTTTTATGATTTTATTAAACTACTCTAGTTGCTGACTTAGCTATTAAATGTTTTAATGTAATTATTATTTTTCTCTATCAACTTTATTCATGCTATTTTATTTATATTTATTAGTTTCTAGCTATTTATTTAGTTCTCTTTGCAACTCAGTATCCTGGTCTAATTCTATAATTTGTATAAGCTAGTATGTAATATTTTATAATTATTATAGGCAACTTGTTAATTTTCAGTATTCACTGCATGTGGTAATTTGATTTTCTTTAAATCCTCAACCTCCTTGTTTAACTTTTTAATTTTGAACATGAAATCCTAATTCTGTAAGCTCTATACAAGTTCATAATGTTAAATATTTTTACAATTATTCTTAGTTCTGACTGTAACTTATCTGCATCTGCGTTTAATTTAGCTTCTCTAAATGATCCCCTAAATGAAAATAAATTATTGAATTGTTGTTACTTTTTGGAGAATTGCAATTCAAACTGTTAAAATAAGTGTGTTCTAGTTGGATAATCACCTGCTTCTTTGAGTTTTAACTTATATCACTCATTTCATTTACTGAATTATAATTAATAATCAATTCTAATAACATCAATTATTAATCCAATTTTATTCAATTATAAATTATAAAAACGATTTTATAGGAAGATTATTTTGAAAAATATGTTATACATCATACCTAATTGATAAAATTAGATTAAACCCTTAGTTATTTATATAAAATTTTGATGTATTTTTTCAAGTCTGTAAGAATTTCTAATATTTGTGTTGAATTCCAGCATAAATAAATCTAATTTAGTATAATATATAGAATAGAATTTGGAGCGGAAATAAAACAAGTTTAATTAATTTATGATAATGTAAAATATTATTGATTTTATAAAAAAGAAGTTATTGGTTATTATTTTAGAAACCTATTATTTGCGAGTTAATTTTATGCCTTACTAGAAATAGTGACATGATGGACAATGATTTCAGTTTGATCTATAAGAAACTGAAGGATCAAATGAATTAAGAGCTAATTTAATCCCGATAACTTTAATAAAACACAACTGCCCACTTTGACATGAAGTTTTTAGTTTATAAGATGACATGGACTAGCTTCTAGAGTACATTTATATATTTTTGAGGAACGCCAATATTACCATGCCTCTAGACTTTGGGGTAAAATCGAGTATCATAACTTTATACAAGCCAGATTCGCCAAGAATATTGATTACTTGAAAGTAGTCATTAAACTCAAGGAGGAGCAAATAGCAAAACTACTTTAAACTGTTCATTAATTCAAAGAACCTGCTGAAATACTTAATGATGATAAAATCAACGAAATCATATATTTCTACTTTAAAGATAGAGATGACAAGGAGAAAATGATGAGCTTAAAGCAAGAAGCATAGAATTAGCGAGCAAATGGAGAAGTTACAAACTAAATTAGAATTACTGCAAGGTGAGACAGATTTTGAGAGAAAATGGCAGATAAAGCCAAAAAGGAAGCAGATGGTCATGCTAAAGAACTCAAGAGCTACTAGGATATAGTATTGACTGAACTGCAGAATAAGTACGAAAAATAAATTGGAGCTCTCAATGCTGAAATTAGATAATTATGTAATATTAAAGTTCAATTAAAAATTATCAATAAGTGTTTTATATATAAGTAAAGAATGCTTAAAAAGTAAATAGCTAAATTACAGCATGAACTGGCAACTGCAAATGATTTTGCAGTAACATAGAAATCAGAGTACAGTGGTGAAATGCGAATTGATGAACTTGATGATATCTAGGAAATGCTAAAAAACAGACTGGCAAGCACCAAGAATTTAGGTGAAGATTGGAATGAGTTAGACGATGAAAAAATTGAGAAGAGATTAAGAATGCTCTTTAGTTAATTTTTCAGCACCAATTTCAAAACTAGTCAAGAAATAATTAAGAATAAGAATCAAGTGTTTAAGCAACTCTTCCAGATATGTGTCAATGATCTCTAATCACTTAGAGATAACATAAGAGGTTTAAAGAGAGAACTTTCTGAGTAAGCTAAAAAGCTTATGGAAATCCGAGGAGATCATGAATTGCTTTGGAAAGAGTTTGAGCAGTGTCACTCTTACTCGATAAGACTTTAAAATCATCAAAATGAGGGAAGCAAAGATGATTTGAGATTACTAAAAGTGATTTAACTCCTTAAAATTATATCAACTCTTATTCAAGACTAAGAGGATAAAAGTAGTAGCCTACAGAATTTTAAATTTAAAAGAAACGAATAGGATTTCGATGCAAAAGTTGATAAGCTATCAAGAGTGGAAATATTGAGATTATTGAAGGAATTATCCAAAGAAAATGATGCGCTGATTTAAAGAGCAGAAATGCTCACATATTAACTTATGTAAATAGTGAAAAAAATAAAGCAATCTGAAGAGCTCTATGATAAATTAGAGGATGAGAATGATAAACTACTGTAACAATATAACAAACTTGTAAAAAAGTTCAATTATTATCAGATAAGTAATACATTTGTGAGAATTGTTTGAATTAACCTAAGAAGAAGGAAAAATCTTAGAAACATATTTATGAAATAGTGGAAGAGACATATGACGATCAATAATTAAAGAATTAAGAGAGCAATTTAAAATTACAGCCAAAGAATTTTTTAGCCTAAACTAACATGCAAACAGCTTCAGTGTTTAGTTTTTCAAGAGAAAGTTCTCAAAAAGCTTAACCTGCTCAAAATTCTAGACTATATATACTCAATACATTATTATTAATTAGACCACAAGTATCAATGACCCCCATGTAGAATATAACTGTGATATACTTCCATAGCAGAGAAATTTAAGAAGACTCTCTTAAAATCAACAGAAAAATAGTGGATTTAAGTCATTATAATCTCAAAAACTGTACAAGAACTGTTTTTACTGAGTAAAGAATAGAACTTACTGATTATTTTATTATTTAAAAGTATTTATAGATTATAGATTATTAATAACTTATTTTGATAAAAATTAAGTTTATAATTTGTATTTAATATAAAAATGGCAAAGAATCTGACAAGTAAAATTTCTAAATTATCACTGATAGCATTTTTATTCCTATCTGGCTCAAAGTATAATTAAGGATAATTATAAATGGCTATTTTAGAAATCAGTTGATAATAGGATATTGATACATGCGCAATAACACATACTCATCTGGATGCGGGTTTGCTTGAAACCTTTGAAGATTATTACGTAAATATTGTAAAAACCTATAGATTTCAAAAATTTAAATTAAAATAAAAACTAATTCATGCTATAGGAAAGCAATTTAAGCTGGAATTCATTATATAAAATTCATTTCTATATAGTAATAAAATTGGTTAAACTTTACTATACGCAGAACAATTTATTAATGTTAAAGATGCGGTAAAGTAATATAATATTTGAGTTACTAGATTACTAAAATGAGATGCATTTAATATAAATTATAATATTTTAAAATTATAATAACCAGTTAATTATGTAACTTCGTTAAATAAACAAAGATTATGATTTTTTAATTTAAATTTTCAATAACTTAATTTTATATTATTTTTTCCATTTAAATTGTATTAATGTGCTAATGTATCTACTATTCTAGACTCTTTGATGCCCACTCTTGAAGAAAACCCTGAATATAGATTTAATTGGGCGGAAGTAGGGTTTCTGGAAAGATGGTGGAACGTTTAAAACAAAGACACTTAAAATAGATTCCAAAAATTAGTGTAAGACGGCAAAATTTAATTTGTAGGAGGTGGCTGGGTTTAACACGATGAAGCATTAGTCAGCTATTCAGACGCTATTGTATAACTGGAGGCTGGTTGGGGTTTTCACTGGGATAAATTTGGAATTAAACCACACGTTGCTTGGCAACTAAATCCATTTGGCCATTCAGCAATAACTCCCACACTCTTTTCTGAATATGGTTTTGACACTCTATTTAAGACAAGAGTTGGAACTTATGTCAAGAAAGATTTAAGAGATAAAGGGCATTTATAGTTTATATGGGAATGCTAGAGACCAGATCAAATGCTTTTCGTACAAGTAAACCAGGGGGAGAATTGTATACAGTGACACCTAAGATACACTATGACCAGAGAATAATTGGTAAAACTTGCCATTTAAAGGATATTAAAGAGGAGAATTTGGAATGTTTTGACTTCTTTGTATAAGATATAGTTGAGAATTTCATGAATACAACTGATTTACATTCCTCAAATGAAGATAAGATATTCCATATTAAAAATATATTTAATAATTATTCTATCCATATCCCTGCACTGTTTGGAGATGATTTTGCATATTAAAAGGCATAAGACACATTTTGCTATATATATATATATATATATCAGTTGAGTAAACTTCTAAGCAAGTTCTCACTGGAGAAGTTTGGAATATAAATGGATATCAGATACTCTATTGTTAATGAATATCTATAAGCTATACACTCTGATACTAAAACTTACCCAGTCTTTTAAGGTGATATTATTTTAACAATAATATCGTTAATTAAATAAGAATTTATAATTATTTTGGTGATTTCCTTCCCTTCATGCAATTATTAAACTGCGAAGATATTGATTGCTTAGAGAAGAAACGAGTGGATTACTGATCTGGTTATTATTCTACCAAACCAGGACTTAAACTAGAAATCAAACATTTATTGTAAATGCAATGAACTCAGAGAAATTGTTTGCATTTTAACAGTTCGTGTAGTATTTGGCCTCACAAGAAGTCCGTCAAAAACCTATCATTGAGATAATTATAAATACCTTTTAATAAAATTAATAATAATGAACAGGACAAGAGAAGCAGCTAGCATATTATTGCATCATGACGCTATTACAGGAACTCAAACCCAGCATGTAAAGAAAGACTACGAACAAAGAATATCTCAGACAAAGACACTGATTGATGCTAACAACCAAGAGCTGCTAGGCTAAGTTGATCAGATTCTTAAAAAATATCAACTCAACAACGACAAACTATATTAATTCCTCAATGAATAATATTAAAACAGGGACTAATATGCAATTATGATCATCATGAGGATATTTAATCCTATAATGGATGCTAAACTATAGCATATTGTTGAATTCACTTATAACATTACTGAATGCTTATTGCTCATTTAAATAATAATATGCCATTATTTCTCATCTTAGTTATATGATTTATAGTCATTTTAGTTGTACTTGATGGTAACAAGGACCCTCAGGTTATATAACCCGAAAGAATTCATTGATGAGATTCAAAAAAGACTGAAGTACAAACTAATTAGATCACAATGAATGTTAAAATGCTTATTGATTAATTCTATCCATTTTCAATTAATTCATTCCTAATAATAGTAAATAAATTAGTTGCATTATTTTATTTATAGGAGTTTGGAAGTTTAGAGGGGTGTTAATAACTAATGAGTAAGATCAACAAGCACATTTCCTTTTTTATTGATTATTTTATTTCTACATGTGAGCTTGATGTAACCTCAAAATAAATTGACAAGTTGGAAGCTAATCTAGTCTTAGAAAACGAGCAACTGTAACTAACAATCAATAAAGATGGAATGCTTGAGTAAATTCAAAACAAGTACGTGGTTACAAAGTTAACTCAGCAATATTTACACTATGACGATAAGGACACCCACTCTGGTCTCTATGTATTCAGTCCTAAAAGCTAATCTAAACTTGTAGTTAACATTAAACTTGATAAAATTCACTTTCAGGATGGAAACTTACAATTATGTGCTGACATCTTTCATAAATCAGATAGAATGGGGGATATTCTATTCCATAACTAACTCTGCCTGGATAAAGTTGGGTAGTAATAGGGCATTTTTAGGCAAAAGATTAGTAGTTATACTAGTTATTATAATGAGCTTGTTATAAGAACTAAAGTTGATACTCTGAATTTAAAAGATATCAAAGAAGTAAAATTCCTTGCTGATAACTCTTTGGATCTCATTAAAATTAATAATGCTAATTTCATTAAGCTCTTATATTATTATAGAAGACATTCATTTACTTTAGATTAAGGCCTAGATAGTGGTTTAGCTTTTGAAATGGATAAGATTCCTCAAATTGGTTATAATAAATATCCTTGTACTTCTGGTTTGGTAATTGAGTCTAATGAGTATCTACATGGCCAAGCTTTCTCACACCCTGTAGCTTGTCAATTAATCGATGACTAGACTTATGAACTGATACTTATTAGATCTTTAGGAAATAATGATGTGAAGGGAACACCTTCATTAAGGAATCTTGATGTATCTATTTCTCAAATTCAAATTATTCATGCAATGGCTTTTTCAACTTATACCAAGGAGAAGTTTATCTAGAATTATAATCAAGCCAAGTTAATTGCTGAAATTGATTATTCTGTATTTACAAGTATTAAAAAATTAAAAATAGCAAGGGAAGTTAATAATAAATTCTTACTTATTTGTTACTTTGAAATAAAACTAAACTATGACTTAGTTTTGGTTTTATATGTAAATAAAATATACAAGATTAATGAGTGAATTAAAAAGTAGATAAATTTTAGGAGCCAACAGTTCATACCTAAACACATAGAGAAATTCTTAAATTTCAATTCATCAAATTGTATCACATTTAAATAAACATACTTATTTATACAAGTTTAATAAAAATATTAATAATTAAATCAAACAAGAAATACTTAAAAATCAACATAGTTAAGAGAGAATAGTCAAAGTAGCCATGTAATATCTAAAGAAGCAGTAATAAAGTATAAAATTCTATCAACAATAGAAAAATTAAAAAGTAAAATCAATATAAATCAGGAAAATAAAGAGCATATAATAAATTCTAAAATAGATGCAACAAAAATTCATGATTCATCGATGGATAAATAAATTAAAGCACTATGATTGTTTTAATGTGAAGCAAATTCAAGGCAAAATAAATAGATTTGTTTACTAACAAAATTCCTATACACTATAAATAGATAGGATAAGTAATCCTACTAAACAATCAGCTAGGTCGATAAAAATTTCAAGATTCAAAGAAATACTCCAGCATCATAAAAATACCTATAAACAAATAAATAATCAAAGAAGTTATCTTAATCTTCTATGGCCCCTCTAAATAAAAACTTTAGTTTTAGAACGAACAAAAATTAATGCAAAAAAGCTTAAGTTCAGTACATGAATAAGTTTGATTTAAACATCGTTTAACTTGAATTTTAATCACCAAATTAAACTCATCAACTTTTATCTTTTGATAACTGAGATGACTCAAAGTCAATAAAAACTACTAATTTAAAGGATTTTAAGCTTTAAAATTATGAAGATTTCAATCTAAATCTGTTCACAGAACCTAACTCAAGAAATCATGCAAAAGATCTGATTTTGGATTATCAAACTGAGGTGCCTTCTTCTTTTATGAATCAAACTTCCACAATACTATAAAATGAGTCAAAATCAAGTCATATTGAAAAACAGATAGGTCGTCAATCAACTCAGTATAAACAAAGCGAATGTCTCATTAAAATCCTTATAGTGATGATAATTGTGCTTCATAAATGATGAAAAAAAGAAATTAAACTAGACATATAATTGGTAACTTGCTCAAAACTGAGAAAAAGTCATAACCTTCTGTTTATTATGAATATGGAGGGGAATCTCTAAATTAGTCATTAGATGAAGAAAGTTAATATGTATATTCTTTAAATAATTATTTCCCTAGTCTATATAAATTGAAATCCAAATTTGGAATGAATATTTTTAAAATTCAACTTCTATGAGACTTCCAAAATCAAAATATCAAATGTCTACAAATCAATTTCAATCTAGAGATGCACCACTCTAAATGTGATAAGGTAGAATTTTTGAGAGTAGAGTGATAATTATGATTAAATATATAAATGCAAAACTTAATGCTAAGGGATTTGAAGGAATTAATTTCATATTTAGTTTCCAACAGATAAATCTCCATTTCTAAAATTGTGACCCTTGGCAAATATTTCTAGCATGAATCCACCAGGGCAGAGACTTTCAGCAAGGGCATACTGTTCATCAGGCTTTTGAGATGCCTCTCTAATAGGTGCTGCAACAACATTAGGGACTTTAAAACCTTCTTTTCTAATCTTATAATCTCCCTTTCCAAAAATATATGCTTTTTCAAATGCATGTCTTGTTGCATAGCCATTTCCAGATCTTACTCTCCCATTTTGAGTTGTTTTTGTCCATATAAACTCGTCAATAAACTACAAATTAGATAATTAAAATAAATAAATAACTTACACATATCCTAGTTTAAGCATTTCTGTCATCGCTGTTTACATTTTACATTCACGACCCACATAATTACAAAGCCATTCTTTTAAAGTTCATTAAATGGAATTTAGAATATTTATTAGTCTGTTAGCAAGTGGTAAGATGGTTTGAACCCTTTTACTGCATTTTCATCAAAATTGTTCCATAGTGGGTCAATAATGATCACATCAAAAAGTTTTCCTCCAAATTTTTTCTGGGCCCATATCAATTCTCTCCAAACTTCCATGTGAGTTATGTCTACCACATAAGGTATTGATTTTCTATTATAAAGTTTTGCAATATTTTTAGTTCATCATTTTGATTTTTGCTAAGTGTCGGCTCCCCCTATTTTGCTTATTCTACATTTTAGATTTGATGAATTGAAATTTAATTTCTCTTGATTAATAGATATTTTAGTGATGAGGTCTCAGCCCTAATATCTTCTGATGCTACTTTGATGCCTTTGTATCCCTAGGTTATCTTGCTTAACTAGTTGAAAGAGACATTTATTTGCATATTAACATAGTATTCAGCTTTAATTCTTATATTGTCTTCGATAATAGGCATTTTAAATTATTCTGGATTATCTTTAATTCTGTTTTTGTCTTCTGAAACTTTGATATATGGATTGTACATATCACCAGGCTAAGTTTAGTGTAAGAATTACATGATCTCTGGGGAATAGTTCAACTTTTACAGGTATGGGTCAGTCTACAAATCATCTAGATACTCTTAATATTTATTTTGCATATATTATTTTATAAATTCCTTACTTGAGTTTGAATCGTTAATCTCCATATTTTACTGTTGTTATTGAAATTGCTGCTAATTTAAGTTTTCTTCTGCATTTTTGATTTCTTCATATTACATAATATATTTTTAATTAATTACCATTTAAAAATTCTCCTCAATTATTTCTTAATGGGCATTTTCTTGTATATTGTTGGGTAATTTAGCTCTTTGCATGCTTAGCCAGCTTAGGAATTGAACTTGGAATTCTTAGTTAAGTATTTTAAAATAATCTACAATTTCCTGATCAGTAATAAAGTCAAACTAGTGTAGTCTTAACCTGTCTAAATGACCATATAAGACAAATGATTAAATTTCTGAACAGTCTGTAATGTGATTTCATTTGGGATTGAGAGGTGGTGTTTTGAATCGTGTCGTTTCTTGTTTTTATAGCTTAGAAATGCATGTCTATATTTTTTTGCTGTGTGACAAAGGAGGCACAGTATGTTTGCTGTGTGAAGGGGTCTTTTGTTTTTTTATTTTTGCTCGATTAACCTCTTTTCTTAATCTTCTTGCATGGAAAAATTTTATTTTTAGTTAATTTTTGAAGGTTGATTTTCGCTTAAATAGTTTTTTCTTACCATTCAAGTACATGAATATTTGATTTGATATTAAGAGATTTTCTAATTAGCAAATACTATTTTTTCCATCCCTGTCCCTTTGTTTCATTTTTAATTATTATTATAAATTTTTCATGTTATTATGGCTTCTATTTAATAAGTTTTCTTTTATTCACAATTCGTAAAAGAATTGGTATCCTTTGTTTCTTTTCTTACTCAAACAATTATTTTCCTTAAAATTTTACAGTTCCCTCATCCTAACATATGATTTAGAAATGCTATACTACGCCTTTTATTTTAAAGTTTATTTCCTATGAAATTCAGTCACTTTACTTATTGATTGTATTAGTGAGTTTAAATTGTATTTAATAAGCTTCCCTTTTTATTTTAAAACTTTACAATCCAATAGTCTCCCTCTCCAATTTCTTATGATAATAGTAGGATAGCTCCTTAAAGTTTGTAAGCCATCACTTTTAAAAGCTGAGCTTAATGTGTTATTGATGACCCAAGTCCCACTTATAAAATTATCAGAAAATTGTGAAGGAATCATCTTGCAAAACCTATTTTAGTAGGGTTTAAACTACCTGGAATATGCTTCAGTAATAAAGTATGGAATAGCAATATAGTATAGCAATTCTTGAATGCCATTAAATTTTCGTAAAAGTATTTGTCAAACATCTTCATAATTTTTCAGACAAGGTGTTCTATCTAATTTTTATGATCTTATAATGAAGATAAAGTAGAATGCATATTGCCCAAGTAATTATGTAGAATCATCAGAGTTTTTAAAACAACTCTCCTCAATAAAGTTCAAAGTGCGCAATTTTCATTTTTATCCGTAATCGTTATCTTACTAGAATCTCTAAAATATTAGAGATAAACTGCCTATAATTTATGCCTTAAATTTTTAAGCTAATGCTTTGTGATTCTGCCATAAACTTCAAATCAAATAAATGGCCAAATTTTCTGGGTTTAAAGTGAAAATTGCAACATACTAATCTTTAAAATTTAGCTTGATAGGTTTCTGTATTTATCTTAGAATGGACCTCAATTTCCCCAGGGACCTCAATTTCCTCATTTCCATTTTTTCATGATATTATTAAAGGGACCTCAAAATCCCCAGGGACCTCAATTTCCTCAGTTTAATTATCTTTAAGAATAAGCATAGCCTGGTATTGTATAAATATATATACAACTTCGTAACCAATGTATTGTCTTTGTCACAAATGATTCAGTTAATTTTGTTAAATTGATCAAGATTATTGTCATGTAGAAAATGTTCATTCAATTTTCTACTAAAGAAGTCACTAATAAAATCTCGATGATACTCTAACAACTTTTATATACTCAAAATATAACCTAAAAAAAACCTTCATAAGTAATAAAACTTACATTTATTTTAGATGTAGAATTTATTTAAATCTCTAGCACAACATTTTAACTAAAATGACTTTCTTATTAATAACCAAAGTGGCATCAAGAAAATTTTTACATAAATTAAAATTGAGAAGTGGCAACCAAAGCATGCTCATCTTCGCCAAGGAAATTTATATAACTTTATAAAAAAACATCCCTGACATTGAAGGATTAGTTACTAATTTCCCTTTAGATTAGTGGTACTAATTTCAATTTATTTTTGCACAAATATAATCAAAAACAAATGGAAATCTACTATAAAGAGCTTTCTGCACCACTCATAGTTGTTTCCTTAAATGATTTACGTCAGCTCTTTCAACTGTTTATGTACCTAATTTTCTCTCTAATTTGTCTAGACGAGGTCTTAACTAAACTATTTATCAATCTCATCAACTATTTATTGCAAATGACCTTTTTTATAAATGCAAATAACTTCTCAACGGGGGCAAGGCCAAATTGGTAGGATCCCAAAAAGAATGTTGATATTTTTAGCTATTCTAGCTTCTCTTTAAGGTAGTTACTCCTGTGATAAGATGCATTATCTGGAATTAGCACGTGATAGTCCCTCCAGGATGGATTATACTTTTCTAGGGCTTCAATTAGCTGGAGTATAAAGAAGTATACTCCAACGCTATTAATTTTACCTTTAAAGAGCTAAAAAAAAACTCGTCCATCACTGCATAAAGCTGCAATCAATCCAATCTGCTGGTATCATTTAGAATCCGTGCAAAAAAGCTATTAGAATTTCGGGGCCCACGCTTTCTCATTTGATCTGCTGAATTATATTGAGCTTTCGTCAATATTAATAAGAAATCTATAGCCTAACATAGTGAATGGCGGCATGGGCTCTCTAATTGATACTATCTGAGGCTATAGACCTTTCACTAATATAAGACACCTTCTTTGGGAGCATGTTAAGTAAATTTCTTAGAAATTTTCGAATTTATTGAGTTTGGTATTTTTACCTAGTCTAGTTCTCTAAATACTTTTGTATCAATAATGGCTTGATAATTTATTGTTCATTTTTATATATTTCAAAATTAGTTGTTGAGATTACCAAGGTTGAATTGAAAGATTTCTTTTATATGCTGCGATTTAGCTTAGGTTTTTTATAGTTCTTGCCTAGTGAATTGACAATGAGTATTAATTCTTTAGTCCATTTACAGTCTGAATATTTCTTTAAATCATTGAACTAGCCTTTTCTACGTTAGCCCAGGTTTTAAACTTCAGTTTAATTTTCCTCCAAGCTAATGGAAAATATTTCTTGAATTCATCAACATAGTCTTAATGTTAGTTAATAGTTTGAGAGATTCCTTTCCCTTTATTCTAAATGAAGCGTTTTATCATAGATGAAATTCTAATGTTAGAGCCTTCACCAGACATTTCTATTAATTCATTAATTTAGGAAACATTTGGGAACTTTTTCCATAGACCACAGACTGTTTTTGTTATCTCCTCAATAACACTGTTTCTTATTAATTAATCATCCTTTAGACTTTATGATTGGTCTTAAACATCAGATCTTGGATCAAAATTTTGGAAACTACCCTATTTTTTATGTAAATAAGTTTGCTAAACATTTTCAAGAGAATGCAAGGTTTAGAGTCTAGATTAAAGCAAATCAACTCTCTCTATTAATTTGATTAAGCTTCTATAAAGGTACAGTAGATCAATTTATAGTCAATATCGACAGGTTCACTATCTTAAATAACCATCTATTCATTCTAGAATTGATCTCTAATTCCTGTTGCTCCAATATAATTACGAAGATCACTCTATCTTAATCTCTCCATATTTAATATGTTTTAACTTTAATAATTAATTAAAAGTTTTAAACAAAAAATGATTATTTTATAAATAATTCCTTTTCTAGGAAAACCATTTCTTTAATGACGAAGAGGAATTTCTACTGTCCTCAAGAATTATATCCTAAACAATTTAACTCCAGCCTCAATGTAATTATTTTATAAATTTAGTATTAAATAGGGAGACAGTCACCTTAACCATGAACTCATTTGTAAATGTTCATTAGCTCGAAGAGAAGATTGGAAACAAGAAAGAATTGTACGATTTCCTAGTTCAGGAATGCGGAGCTTACCAACCCAAGCTCCAATGCACAAATGTCTACTTCCTTCGCTCAATACTTAACGGTGAAAAAGAAGTAAGAATTAATAAACCTTATTTATTTTAGCATTTGAAAAGAGCAGATGTTATTGTCGCAGCTTTTCCATAGATAGAAGGGCTAACAGTTGAGGATTTCTTAGAGTATGCAGCTTCTAAACCTTCTATCATGAGCTTTCTTCCTGATCAAAGTGATTGGCTCCATCTTGATAAAAGATGGATTTGTGACATTTTAATGTCCCTTGATAAAGATGGTATCAATTAGATGATAACTGATGCCAAAAGAAGTAGAAGAGCAAAGTTGGACTAAACTTAAGGGCTGCTAGTTCCAATGAGACCTGAATTTGCCAAGGCGCTTGAGGAATCATTGAGCTTTAGTGGTAAGTTAACAATATTTTATTCAATTTTTTAGTTCATAAATGAAGATCTGCTTACTTGATGAAACCTGCAGCATCTAGAAAGAGAAGAGCAAAGGAAATCGAAGAAGTTAAGCAGGAAGAGCAAAATCTGAGAGAGAGAGAGTAAATAAAAATACTTAGAAGTAAATAAAAGGATGCGACAAGATTTTCAACAGATGAACAATGAGCTCTAAGACTTAAGTCAGTATAAGAACTTGGTCATGCAACTAATGGGAACAGGAGTCATTGATGAGATCGGTAACCCAATGGCAAATGGCTAAAACATGAACTCCAGAATACTCTGAGATGAAGTTTGAAGTATCAGTAATGTATAAGAACTTAACTTTAATTTAAATACTTTCACAGAATTCAAATAAAAATCATGATTAATTGATATCACGTAAAATTAACTTTAATTCAAATTTTAGTTAGACGGTTTTAAGATAATATTTTCTCACTGGCCCTATGAATTTGTTTTAACCTTCAGGCCTAAGGCGCCATCTTCTAATATAATTGTGTTAAGTGGAGGATGTCATTAATCTAGTCTCATCCTATACTATTCAGATTCAGATTCGCTGCTAATCTCAAGTTCATTTGGGTGATCATGAATTAATTGATCGTCCATTCTATGAGTTCGTTTACCCAAGATCAATTTTTATCAGATGCTGATATCCTTTTATGATTTAAGCTCACACTACTTTGAGGAAACAATCTTCCATCGTCAAAGGGTGCGAACTACGAGGAGTCAAAGAGTTTGATGTCAAAATTTGGGAATATTTGAGCGGGAAGATCATCTTTGCTTTGTTAGCTTTGCCTTTGGTCCTCTTTCAAGTTGAATAATCTTCTAGCAGTTTTCAATTCTTCAAAATTTTTTATATCAGTCTTTTTGTGGTTTTCCTATTTTTAAACACAGTGATCTGAAGTGGGGTCGATTGACTCAAAGAATCGACCATTTTTTCAGTTTCTCCCTATTTCAAAAGTTAAGAATGTTTAAGATCCCCAATTTCGTTATGCTGAATTTTAGAATGCTGGATCTCCTATGATTCGATTTAAATTTTGTTATTGCATTCTTGGGAAAGACCTTGATGAAGCTTGAGAAGCCTAAAATTGTTTCATTGTCTTTTTATTCTTGTTTAAGCCTTACTAGTTATTCTATGGTGCTTGTATTTCCATGGCTGTAAACAAGGTAGTGCCATTGTCCTTTGACATCCAGTCTACCAACTCTACCAACTATTTGATCTTAAACTCTTCTGTGAAATATATCAGCCATAATTAAATAAAGCCCACCATTCTTTTCTATTTCCTGGGAGGTCTTGATATCAGTGCCTCGATCCTAAGTTTCTGATAGCAAAAACACACCGAATTTTCCATTTTTATCCCTTGTACAAAGGTTACTCTCCAAGGTTGCTTCAATTTTACATCCGCGTAGATGTTCCGGAAACAAAAGAAACTTAACTCTACTTTTTAAACCAATTTTCAAGCATTTAGTAGGAGGTGCTAGCAACTTTATTATTGGGACCAGACTAGAATGCTTATTTATTATTTCCTCAAGCTTTTTGAAGTAATCCTGGATACTTGTGACAGTGACTTCATCTAATAAGTGCTGCTTTTTATTGCCATTAATTGAGCTTATCTCTGGAAAATCAATTTCCTCTGTCTTAAAGAATGTCTCTATAATTTACTTCTCTTTTATGCGTAATCAAGATCCTGTCATAGCAATTAGCTATTTTGCTTTAAGTACATGCTTTATTAAGCTAAGCATAGATGGTACAGGTCCATAAAAAAGAATCCAATCTTGCTCATCTATAACAATCGAAGAGTCAATAAGGATGTTTAAGAATTGAGGATCTTCACAGAAAGCTTCGAAATCCTTTTGAGTAAGGTAGTACAGTCCACTCTATTCTCGTACTCATTAACATTTACTCTTAAGTTGAATTGTTAAATCAGTTATTCAAACTATCTTTCATCTCCTTGTATAAGATGATCATTTTTGCCAATTACGAATACAGGAGTATCATGTTTCATTGCTAAATGTATGGCCGAGCAAGTAGTGAGTAATGTTTTACCGTTTCCCATTCCCAGATTGATAAATAAACGATTGTTTGACGACTCTAATATATAATTTAAGCAAAGAGTCTGGAGAGGCAGTAACTAATTAAAGATTATTCTCTAGTTGTTTTTAAAAATCAGAGATTTTAAATGCTTATTTAAAGCCTGAGTTTACAAAATTTAGCACTGATCCCTCCCCATCGTTTCTCTCCTGATATTGCTATAAGGCTTGTTTCTTTTGATCAGTGGTGAATTGATTAGCAGACTTTGGAAGTGAGAGCATCTAGTCAAGATTTCGAGAATTGCCGAGTAAAAGATCCTCGATAATTTTTTAGCAATCTTCCTGCTTTTTCTCGATAATTAAGAAGCAAATATCTTAAAACATCTTTAATATCTCTTCCAATTTCCTTGTCCACATTGAATTGTTTACTGTAAGGAGTTAAGAAAGCTTCTTCAAAAAGTTGATGTATTGACTTTGGTTGAGAAAGTCTCATTTATTGTTAAATATTTCTCTCATCCCATTTAGAAATTTCTTTAATTGATCTTCGCTCTAAGCCTAACTCAAGGAACTGATGGTAATAATATACTAAACAACTTCGATAGGCACGCCTCTCTAGTACATTCTGATGTCCGGAGTCCGTGATCCTCTTTCATCACTCTGATGAAAGGCTTGTTGAGGATAAATAAGGTATTTGGTAGGAGTCTTACGACCTAAAAGTCAACTAGGCATTGCTAAAAAATTCTGGTCATCATTGGTAGAACCCCCATATTTTTGGAGTTGAGGTTGTCCAATTAAACTGAGAATTCTACAAATTCCTGAATATCGTTAACAAATATGAAACTAGCAAGGCCTAATGATGTAAGGATATCGGGTCAAGTTGCCAACAAGCTCATTGAAGTCCGTAACAACTCGCTGTCGATTGCGATTATCTCGTTATTATAGAATAGTAGCGAAGAGACAAAAAGTCTAGTCTTCACCTGAAGGGAATCATTTATGCTGATGCAGAGCTCGTGGCATATTCGGAAAAGCCCATCCAAATTTAAATTTGAGCATGAACTTTTTAAATTCCTTAAAAAATCAATTAGACTTAAACTGTTTCTTATATGAATGGCTTCCAATAAGTTTTATCGGTTATCAGCTGGAAGAAACATAAACTCTCTTAAACAGTTGGCAGTTATTTCTCTTTACAGGACTTCTCCGAGATTATTAGACTAAGAGTTTTAATGCTGCTGCTGATTCAATTTGAGACCTATATTACTGTTAAGAAAGTTTTCACTTGAGGGCTATTCTTTTAGCCTTATAGGACTATGAGGTTCTTTGTTGTTATCGGTTCAAGATGAATTTGCTTATGAATCTAGGGATGTCGCTGGAACCAATAAAGGGCTTGAATTCCTACAACTTTAGGACTTCGCTAATGTTATACTAATGAATCGGCAGAACCTCCTTAACTCGATCAATAAGTTATGGAAATTGAGCTCCTTGATATTGAGAAGGTCTTCCTTTTTTGCTTCCTTGCACTTTTGTGTTAGTGAAATTTAGTCTTGTTTCCTCGTTTGAACTCTCATTATTCTCCTCGGAGACGTTGTTGCTTTATTGGAGCTATTTCTCCAAAGACTAAGGAATCATTAATGCATCCTTATTTCCTTCAGCTTAGTTTTCTATCATGATGATTAAGCTCTATTTTTGATTTGATGAGTATTTTGTTAAGAATTTGAATTTTAAATTTAAGAATATCAATTAAGAATTTTGAAAACTTAATAGCTAACTTAATTAAAACTTAAAGTATTTATGTACTTTTATACCCATAAATATTTGCTTTTCTGGGGAAAGTTCTGTTTAAATTTATAGCCTCTTCACTTCCCTCATTACACGCTTTCATTAATGCTTCTATCTTTATTTGCTAGTGAAGATATCATAATATTAATGATAGGCTCCAAAAACTATGAAAGGGATGACCTTGTCTTTGGGGTGCAAATTGATGAACCATGTCATTATTTAACTTAATTTAAAATAAAATGCAAATCCTAATTAAATTGTCACAAAATCTCTTGAGCACTCAAGATTTTGATGCCTATTATCAAACTAAACTGTTAGAAAATCGGTGGATAAATTATATGGAAAAATAGTGGAATAGGTTACTATTCAAAGTTGATGGGAGTGTTTTAAGAAGCTTAATAGACTATTCCCCCCAAAAATAGCAATTGAGGTAATTATTGTCGCTCTAAAACTTAGATAAATTTAATCTAGTTTCATCAACTGGAAAGATTAAAGAACAGCTGAGTGGAGGGAAGTTTGAATCGATAACTATAATCTGGATTGTAGTAAATGATGAAACATGGTAATAAAATATGTGGGTTGAATTAGGAGAAATAGTTTAAGCTTAATTCAAACAGGTGGGGTTAATTCTTAATTTTGATTAATTATTTTCTTTTACTCTACTCTCAAAAATTCTACCTTATTTAAACAAACTGTGAATAGAGATCTTCTAAAACAATTCCTTATAAAAAATAGGCTTTCAAAGTCTTTTTAAAAGTTCACACTCGTCTAGAAAGACCCCTTTCATATCGAAACCAGAAACTAGAGTTGCTTAGACAAATGATAAGTGTCAATAAAATGATTGCATAAAGAGTGAAAGATCATTTTCCTAATTTAAAAAAACTAAATCTATCCACTACTAGAACATCTAGGTATACTTCAACAAACAGATAAAACAAACATATTAGCAAAATTAAAGCCAAGTAAATTCCTTAGACTCACATTCGACCATTTAACATAAGAAAGTCTGAAAAGTAAATAACAATCCTTGTACCTTTTAAGAGGCCTAACAAGTGAATGAAAATAAAATAAGTAGTTTTATTACTTAATCATATAATATTTATTGAATTACAGTTTTTATTGATTAATTGTGAATGCCATCGAATGGTTTGATTTTAAAAAAATATATATATTGAGAATTTATTTTTAAAAGTTAGAGTAAATTAATTTTTAGTAAACTAAGATATATAATGACAAATTATGCTTTGTTTTGATTATAAATTTATATATTACATTTTCTTATATGAATTATTTCAATTCTTATAGATTTACAAAACTGATAATTATTAGTTTAGTACTTTTTAATAATTGACCGCTTTAACCAGATTTTATAAATATTAACAAAGTTATAACATTATAAAATTTGAATATAAAACTCTTAATTAAATCTTTATGGATTTTTATGATATCATCAAAAGGTTCTCTAAAGACTTGAAATCTCGTACATTTCTAAACGCATTCCACACATCTAAAATTATGCCCACAAGGTATGAAAGCTGCATTGCCATCCTGCTCATAGTAAATCTTGCAAGTGTTATCTTAACTAGAGGATGGACCAGCGCTGTTGATAATTTAAGCATTGTTTGTAAAAGGTATCTGGTTGTAGGGATTTTGGTTTTGTGAAGGGATTCCCATTGCAGAATCCAGAGCTGTCTATATTTAAGATGGGTTTTAATTTTAACTTCCTCGGGAGAGGAGTTTCTGAATAGAGAGTTTGGTAATTACTAATTCTAAAGCAATTTTCTATTGCATTATCACATCTATAATTAAATTAAGAAATAAAAAGCTTAATACCTTAGTTATTTGGAATGTTAGGTCCTTTATCAATAATCATTAAATTTCCATTGTTATTACTCTTCTCTTCTTCATTAAGAGCACTATTCATGTACATGTTTTAAACAGCTAATCTACGATAAATAACTGGCATATTTTTTTAAATTTTAAGGGTCATTAGTCTATACAACAAACACTGTACTGCCTATTTTTAGGATATCATTGATTCTTAAAGGGTGTAAACTACTTTACTCTCCCTCAGAGCTGAGCTAAGCCAGTACGATTAGTGGATCCTACATCTTAGAGATAGTAACCTTCTTGCCTTCCATCCCCTGCCTTATAAAATGTAATTCTTGCGTGATAGTTGCTCATCTATGAATCGTCCTGAACGCAAAAACTGTTAGCTTTATTTATATTGCCTAAAATTTATTAGGCTACTAATTCAGGGTCATTTACACAACCCTCCTACTATTAAATTAATGATATAAATGCTTGATCTCTTCCAATTCCAAGTCCATAGCTTTCTACTGGAACGATCTTATTTCTTGAAGGTCCCTCAAAAACATGCAGTTCTAACATGTCCTTCTTTGATGTAAGGACCACTTTAAACTCATTCAATCCCATCTAGAACATCATATTTTGTTTGAGAAGTACTTCATTCATGATCATAATAAAAGTACCAGTTGTTGATCGATTTTAATCTACCTCACTTGAATTGGGTATGTATTTAATTTCACAGTGCCTTATTGAAACGAAACTCTCTAAAATCACAATATCGTTAGAAGCTGAATGTCTTCCTAAAGAAGCTCGGTTTTCTCCTACTATATAAATGTTGTTTAAGAGTTGCCCTTCAACTGCTTTTAGAACTAGACTTTCACTGGCTGGTGAGTTTTGTTAAACGCCACCTAACATTAAGTCTATCTTTGCTAAAATAAAAAAATAATGATGAGAATAAAATTTTGACATTATAACTAACTCTTTCAAAAGTCTTCTATCAACCATTAATCTGATCAAATATTAAATTAGGATGAATATATTTTAAATCTTTGATTCTAATAATTGAACTGCATCTGCTAATCGACTCTCTAATTAATATGTGGTAGTTTGTCAACTCTACCAAATTTTAAGTACTAGGTCGCTAATATATTTGCTGCTAATTGTTCATTCTAAAATATATATTTTTTTATTTTCCCTAAATTATTGATATAACTTTTAACTAAATCATTCCTTGAAAGCAAATTGATTTACTGCTTTTAATATTGTTATTAAACAATAGGATTTTATATGACTTGCTGTTGAATTTACATATTTAAGAAATCACTCTGTTACTTATTAAATCTATTTCAAAAATTATTGCTGTTAATTTTAGTTCTAAACCCCAACATTATAATTGATGTTGAAATTATTATTGCTGTTTCCTTGATTTATAGCTTGTTACTGCTATATAAATTGTGGGACAGGTTGTAGTTAATAGATTTGTATAGAGTTATTATTGAAGTTTGTGTTTAAATTGAGCTACTACTATTGTTGTTGTTATTAATTTTAATTGTAAAAATTAGTATTTGATTGCAAGTATGAATTCGATTACTAATTGTTTTGTAGCTATTGCTGCTATTACATTTGGAATAAATAGTTAAAAATCTAAAGTAAATAATTTATAACAAAACATAGAAATCTTTAATGTTTCCCGTTTTTATAAATATATATAAAAGTATGAAATAAATAGAGATAAGGAAGTTGTTAATTTAAATTTAAATATTAAATAAATATTGTATTTTTATTATTATAAGAGATTTGGTAGCTTTTAAGTAATTAAACATAGTACAATATATATATACTATATATATTATACACTATATATATATATATATTTTATATTATATATATATATATATATATATAGGGGGGCCCTCAATAATTAAAAAGCTACCAAATTTAATCAGTGATTTGAGTTAAAATTTAATCCTAATTAAAGGCTATTACCAACAGCTATAAATGGCGACCCCCCTTAGACAATAATCTAATCCAGGATGATAAGAAATACACGACCAATACTAATGGCTTCCAGTAGTGACAACATTAGCACAGTAATATCAGCAGGGACCGCACTAGGCATGGAAGTAGGGTAAGAGTACAGTGGAGACTTAGACGTATGAACCTTCGATTATCACACCGTTGCAAGCATCAACATCGCATGGCTTCCATAGAGCACCAGTGGTTTTGTAGAGCACAATGATAAAGTGACCATCTCTTGCAAGACCGACAATGCTTGTGATCCTTTAGGCTGTTGGAAGATTGGTGTTAGCGTATGTCAAGTAGTCCCTGGTGCATTAGGTGTTGGAAGAGGATGATGTAGCAACTCCATTTGCGCTGAGACTGTTAGTATAAGCGCAGGGACTGAATGAGCAGTAGTGATAGAAAGTCTTATCTTAGCTGCTTCCTAAACATTGATCAACTTCAACTCTCTTGGTATCTGAGGCAGCTCCCATTGGTGCGAAGATGTCGAATAAGTGCTCTGAAGTACCAGAGTGGATGGGAACCCCATTGGTTGAAAAGCCAACGAGCGCAGAGCGCACTGTAAACTACATTAAGATTCCTCTTCTCCCCTATTAGTAAGAGCACTCCATCTTTATTGATCTCTTTGGCATAGTTGAGGAATCCGCAATAGCGACCAGCACAGCAAGATAGAGGAAAAGGCTCTGGGCAGAGAGGAAAAGGCTATTAGGCTTGGGAGATTTGCAAGTAATAGTCACTGTATCACCACCCTCATCGTTACCAATACCAAGGAAATGTACCCCAAAGTGCTCAC
Organism: Oxytricha trifallax; assembly: GCA_000711775.1. Lineage (NCBI taxonomy): Eukaryota > Ciliophora > Spirotrichea > Sporadotrichida > Oxytrichidae > Oxytricha > Oxytricha trifallax. The sequence continues at coordinate 131,655 of ARYC01000587.1, read as the reverse complement.
TCAATGCCATAGGGTGGTCCGGAAAATAAAGATGCTTAGATATCTCGGCCCCTGGAGTAGATGTCTGAGTCGGAGACTCCATTTCCGTAAATCAAAACATGGAGAATCACGTGGTGCTCTTGGCCATCCACCCAATCGAGCTTTCGCCCCTTACTTCGTTTGCAATACTGCTTTCGAAAAAATCCTTGATTCCCTATGTTGACGAGAGTGAACTCAAGGATGACATTCATTGCGGTACTTAAGATGGTCCACTACTTGACTATTTCAACAAAGATAGCGTTGGGGTTTCATTGAAAATCGATGCTGCAGTCACAAACTTTGAGCTTTTGCACAACAAATCCAGCATTTGACTACACATTGAACAGAGAAGCAACACTCAGCATCTATCAAGAATTGACTCAGACAGGCAAATACAGAATATTGAAGTAATCAGGCGACTCTAATGGCGTCTTCCCCACTTTAGGCACTCAAATCTGGATCAGAGAGCTTAATCTTAAGCCCATCGTTGCATGGAAAGCATGGTCAGTTGGCGACTAAACATCAGGATACTTGACTGAACACTAGGCCGACAATTTCACTTTTGCCACAATTCATGGTGCTGGTCAAATGGCCCCACAATGGAAGAGAAAGGAGACCTCCCATGTTATCTTCACATTCCTTGCAGCTGGACACCTTTGAAGTATTATCGCAAACAATCAGATACTAAAATCATCTATCTATTTCAATTTAATCAATTTAAGTCTTCTCCCTATTCTTCAAATTCTTTTATATGCTTATTAAAACTAATCAATTACATTTGCTAAGAATTTTATTAATAATTGATGTTGATTATTATTATTGCTGGCCTGCTTTTATAATTTTTGAATCTGCTATATAATCTTGGCTCTTTGAAGTCTAACTTATATGCTGAAATCATTCTACAAATCTACATCTTTTATGTGATCTGGCAATGAACCTTCAATGCATAAGTTACCTATAAAACATGTTTAAATCACTACTTTAAATATGTTAGGAAAAAATCTAAATTCCATTAGAAATTTAGAATGAAAAGACAATAATTCGATAAGATAATAGAGAAAGAGCTATATAGTCTCGCTTGACCGTTACTTACTGAACACTTCCTTGTATTGAGGCATTTTGAGACGTTCTTCGATCTATGCCTACACATCGTTCGTGTCCCAATCCTTGTAATCCAAAGACGAAGCTGTGTTATGATGAACTAATTCCACGTTGTTGAGCATCATTATATTCTAAGGGATAATTTTTGTGTTACTCATTTATTCTTAAACAATTTAATTATTATTAATTTTCATAATATAGAAGCAAATTTAAAAGTTATATTAACTCTTATTCCTTACTTAATTGACTTTGATCTTAAAGAACTAATGAATATAAAAGTTGATAAATTCCAATGAAATTTATGTGAAATATCATCTTAAAATAGAATAAAATTAGCAAATTATATATTTGATCAGTCTCTCTTTGGACTATCTTGGTCTCTTCCACTGTTTTATGCGTTTGGTGAACCAATTATATTTCTTTTTTAATCAGTGGCATTAGCTCCAGTCATTCAAAAATGCTTAATAATTACTACAATTTGTAGAGCAATATCTATATTATAATAGAAAACTCTCCATAAATAAATAGTAAATTGTTTACTGCTTGGTTGCACTAAATTGAGACTCTGCTCTATTCGTTTGGTGTTAGACTATAAATATCGTTTATATTCATAAATAAAAAGAAAGATTTCAATATTTAACTCTCACATATTAACTTATAGTGGAATACACAATTAAAATATTATTTATTTTCAATTAATTTAAAGTACAAACCCACAAAAAGTAAATATACGCGCAAAGAAGTCATTTTTAATAAAAATCATGAAGAATGTATTGTCTAGAAGCAAATAATTTGATTTTTGTAGAAATTTGTAGAATATTTTATCAAGTTCTTCAATAGATATCTTCAGAAATGCAATTGTAATTATTTTGAAAAAACATATGATTGAAGCCTACACTTAGGTTATTTGTCTGCTTTCGTGGTTTCCTCTGAGGATGGTCAATCTGTCTCTAAATTTCATTTTCAATGCAACCAATAGAGTCACAGTCTCGACAGAGTAATATCCTCTGTTGAATTTTTCATATTAGATTGCAATATTAAATTGGTATAAGCTAATCAGATAATCTTCCTTATAATACAAGAGAATAGGATTAAATTAATAGAGAGTATCTTCATTATTTTAAAAAAATTAAAACCTTGTCAACGTAATCTCCCATGAATAAGTAGATAGTTTCAGGAGGTTTTTCATCTATACAAGAGCATTATTAGAATTGTTTTCATTTAATTGAAAAGTCAGAGTTATATTAAAATTCAGGATTCAATGTTAATTTGTGTACCTACCAATTCTGAAAAGTTCCTTGAGCTCATGGAATTGACCGTGAATATCACCGCAAATGGTGATTGGAGCTCTGACATTTGATACATTTGAATTTTAAATCAGGATTTCCTTGGCCTATAATTGAAGTTAAAGACAGCTGGATTAATGGAAATATCATTACACAAGTATTAAGATTGTTCTTACTCTTTGGCATTAAAGCTCTAACTTCATTTTCAAAGAGGGGTTTGCACTCTATTTGGGTTTCGATTTAGCGATCGAGGTTGTGAATCTCACCTATTTTCAAATCAGTGTTTGATGCCATTATTATATCAAAGCTATCAAATTAATCTAATTAATTTTAATTTTTCTAACATTTCTAAATTCAAATTACTTTTAACTTTCTTTCTCTGAGAGGTTAGAATTTAATTATTTTGGAAGTTAAATTTTATGAATATAATTTATTGCATTTGATTCATAAAATTCAAGGAAAAATATACTTTTTGTGTGTTTGTATAGGTATGGTTTCTATGATGAATGCCTGAGAAAGTATGGAAACGCCAACGTATGGAAGCAATTCACCGAACTTTTGATTACTTACCCTTGACAGCTGTAATTGAAGGACAAATTTCCTGTCTTCATGGAGGTCTCTCACCCAGTATCGACACCCGTCATCAAATCAGACAATTAGAAAGAGTCCAAGAAGTTCCTCATGAAGGGTAAGTTCAGCCAGAAATTCATATAAATAAGTCAAGAGATTTTCGACAAAATTTATGAAGGATTCTCTTGATTAAATTATCCGACAAAACTATTAAATTCATATTGGGACCAATTAACTCGCACCTATTATTGCAGACCTATTTGCGACTTGCTTTGGTCAGACCCCGAGATATTTGTGGATGGGTATCTCACCACGTGGAGCTGGTTTTTCATTCGTTCAGGACATCTCTAAGCAGTTCAACCATGCCAACAACCTTAAGTTGATCTCACTTGCCCATTAATTGGTCATGAACGGTTTTTTATTTTTTAGATTTAACTCTAATTTCATAGAGTCACTAATTCTTTATTTGATTAAAATTAAAACAAAGGCCACAACTGGTCTCACTAGAGAAACGTAGTAACAGTGTTCTCAGCTCCCAACTATTGCTATGGACGCGGTAACGAAGCCGCTATCATGGAAGTAGATGAATTTATGAAGTATACCTTGTAAGTAACAATTGAAACTACTTTCTACCTTCTTATAAACCATAGCAATTTTGCTTTCTTTTTAAGCATTCTAATTTTACTCTTATAGCTTGCAATTCGACCCAGCACCCAGACAAACAGAACCTAACATCAGCAAAAGAACTCCCGATTACTTTTTATGAGAATACCGATTGGCAACCAGTCAATCTTAGTTTGTATTAACTTATATGCATGCCCTTGCACTTTTCCTTCCATTAATTAACGATGATAAATCATATTTAGTAAATCCAATATATGGAAATATTAATGCAAAACATTTATTTAATCGATGCATGTATTAAATTAGTTGTCCTAAATATTAATCTCTCTTTCTTTCAGAATGTCTAAGTTTCTTAAATCATATTGTCTCGTTTAAAATCGAAAATTTAATTTTTCAAAATCCTTTTTGCTAAGGTTATGTTCTTTACCTGTCCATCATAACATATTTCCAAACAACTGATTTAATTAATAAGTTATTAATAAAATAAATTATCGCTAGTGATCATTTAATAACGATTATTTAGATTTCTAAAACAAAATTCTTTCTGAAATTATAAGCATTAAAAGTAAATATTGTGTTAATCGCATTTATCAATTTAATATACACACTAACTCATTTTAATTAATATTTTGTGTTTTCATTTATTAGTTTGTTCTAAATTATTTGATCTTTAATTGTTTTCCAATAACTAATTTTACTCATTGTTAAGCTACGCATGTGGTGATTGAATTAAACTAGATACACTATTTCTATCATTTAAGTTCAGTAATAAATATTAAATTTTAAAAAAGGAGTATTTTTATGATTAATAAGTTTTTTAAGAATTATTTCGCTTATATCGTAATTTCTAATAAAGTAATCCGTAAATTTAATATGAAAGTTCAAATTAATTAATAAAATAAATCATTCATATATAACAATTCACAATTGGTTTCCCATAGTGGTCCATCCTCTTCTTATATTATGAGCCCTTCCAAAGATTTCCAGATAAGGTCCTTCTGGCACAAGCTTTTCCACAATCTTGTATAATCCTTCTGGCTTCTATGACATGCTTCGCATAGGTTCAACTATGACATTTAGACTTGATTTCATTTTGCTGAATTGTTTGATATTTTCATAGCTTCCTTTCACTCCAACCAGACATAGCTCAAATCCATGTTGTATATATCTCCCTGGGCCACGATAGACTTTACCTTTTTATTGGTTTTGATCCAGACGATTGTTTCCACCCATCTATATCCATGCTTCTTGAAAAATGATAGTGTTGCTTCTGGTTTTGCATTGGCAACCCACATAAACAAATAACCTTCATCTTGGATGAGGTGCATAGGTATTTCTTTGATTTGCTTATCTGAGAGTGTATCGTAGGGTAAGTCAAAGCAACTCAGTTGCCATGGGGGGTCCATCACTACAGCTCTGAATAGCTTGCCTGTTCTCAGTAATTGTTACCTGTGGAGCTCTTCCCACACTTCTTGCACTCGGATGTCACATTTAATTACGATTGGTTCTTGAACAAGATGAGTTGGTTTAATGTCATGGTTAGCTAAGAGCCTCAGTTCCCTAATTAGTCGCTTCTTAAATATCTCTTGGCACTTTTTCTTGTGAACATGCAATGACTACCTGTGACTGAATCTGAAATTGCATTCATCGCATTCGTAAGCTTTCTTCATATATTTCTCGATCTTTTCGACTAGATGATGCCTCGAGTAATGCTAGTATACTGCCGCCTTCTTCCCTTTGTATCTGCAAGTAGTAATTGGACATTTGTATTCATTCAATGCTTGTTCCATTTTAGTTTTTATAATTTATATCATTTTGATCCAATTTTATGCAAAGATGGCTTCATGGTTCTGAATATTTATTTTGGTGTCAGAATGTTGACGCTATTGTCAAAATGTTGACATCAATATTTCGTGAGGAGCCCTGATTCAAAGTCCTCAATACTTCTGAAGTACCATAACTCATACTTTCATTTTCTTATTTAACTTATTAATTTATTAATTTAAAACATAATTAATGCTAAAATTGGAATAAGTCAGTTTTGTGATTAATTGCCGCTTCATAGAATCACAGTGTAATGGGAGAATAATTTCATTGATGAGCTACTGAGCAATCTCCCAACTGACAAGTTTAAGGGCTTTGACTGTAAAAAGAATTTGCAGAGTTTATGAGGAGAACTATAAACGGTACTCAAAAGAATTGATTGGTGAAGAAAGTTTGATAGCACTTTGTTGGAAAAGTTTACAAAAAAAGAGAGATAAGCCTTCAAAAATTTCGGAACAGCTATCTGCAACTTTGACAAGTCAGGAGTCTTTAACTAAGCACGCAGGGAAACTTTATAAGAGAGATGTATTCTCATTCATAGAAACAACCCTGAAATCTAAATTTCAAGATCAACTTTATGGAACTTATATAAAAAGCACGGAGTGAAACAGAAGGTGATCAAGACAATAAAGCATCCACCCCATGGCAAGCTTATATAAAGGCAATAGGCTCTTGAAGCACTATAGCAAGGAGTTGCTAATTATTTATAGCTAAACTACATCATAGTCTTCTTAGATGAGACTATGTTTACTTATCACACTAATTAATAAAGAGAATACAGTGCAAAAAATCAAAACATTTAGCACAAATTGAGCTTGAGGAAAAATTTTACAATTGCTGTTGTGGCAGCAATATCAAATACGGGAGGCTTAGAATACTTCAAACAATTTAATAACTCAGTCAACTGTGAAAAGTTTCTTGAATTTTGTGATGGTCTGTTTGGGAAATTAGGAGCTAAAGATGCGGTTGTCATTATGGACAACTTGAGAGAGCACCATAGCAACATAGTGAAGTATTATTTCGAAACGGCAGAGACTCCTATATTATTCACACCATCTTACTTCCCCGATTCAAACCCCATTGAGGACTTCTTCAGTTTGGTGAAGAGAAAATTTAAAAGGGCTAAGCTTTCTGCACTATGCAACAATTAGGAATTTAATTATAAGGACTCAATCAATAAAAGCTTCATGGGCTTTGACGAACGAGATGTAGAAAGTATTTGTGATTAAGGAATTAAGAGAATTAATAATTTAAAGTTGTGATAAGTATTTCTTGTAACTCATAGTTATTTTGAGGTCTTTTTAGGCGTAGAGTTTTAACTTTGGCCATTGCTTTTCTGAAAATCTACATTTTTCTATAAGTTTTTCATCTTAGTATCGCCTGGTTTCACGAAAATCATTTCTCCTCCCTACCCTCTCATTCTTTTGAAGCTCATGCCAACTTCTTACTTTTATTTGGGCTTTCTAAGGCCAACTATTTTAGTGCTTTCTTTGAGCAGATGTATCGTTTTACCAGGACTTTCTAAACATAGTTTAAACACTTAAGGAAATCATACTTGAAACATAAGGATGCTTAAGTTAATTCTTGTGCCAAGCGTCAGATATGAGAATATAATTCTTCTTTTCTTCATTTTTAGTTTCTTCAAATCTTATATCCTGAGCGTGTTTGATTATTTTATTTGTGTACTCAGGCTCTAGAGTGTTCAGCACATTGAAAAAATACTATATGTCGATAACTTTCTTTTTATTGTCAATATGTGGCAGGTACTCCAATATCCGCTTGTCTTGTCCGATCTCTGACAGTATGTTCTTCACAGACAGTTCTTCGTATTTTGGCACTTTGATAATCTTAACCTCTTCATTTGTAAAGACCTTTTTCTCCTCCTTAAGTATCTGCTTTAAGTAGTCCTTATTAACTGAACTCGAGGGAGGCAAGTGCATGTTCACTGATAAGAAATAATGTTTCATGAATCTTACATATCTCGGTAAAGTACTTATAAATATCAGTTTTTATCTAAACCTGGATGAAAGCTGGCTTGCAGCCATTTTTTTGTGGCCCCCTTGCATTTCGTCATCTGTTGCTCTGGCCTAGTTGAAAGTCCGCTTTGAATTCAGCTCCATGTGTTAAGACTTCTTAATGTGATTTTGAATTATTAATTAATAGCTTAATATATAGTATATGAAATCAAAAAATTACACATGCTAATTTAATTATTAATTAAGAAGTCATAGTCTGTGATTATAAAATATTAAATTGTAAAAATGTGTGAATAATCACAAAAAACCCTTAAAATTCCTTAAAAAATGTCGAAAATTGTGAATAATCACATAGTCATATTTTCCAGAACTTTATAAGTTAAAAACAGTTTTGGGTACTTAATATTAAATAAATATGTATTAATCTGAATTTAAATTATTCTCCCCCCTTTAATGATAATTATCACAACTTATGTGAAGTTAGCTTATGAATAAATTTTAATCACAAAAAAAGTTTTATAATACTCATTATTAAATTTAAAAATCAAAAAGCCCGCACTTCTCATGCAGACAGCTGAAGGTAAGCTCACATCTTAAAATTTCTTTTGCTCTCCTATTTAGATATAGAAGCAAGGAGCAGCTAATCTCCACTGCACATAGACTCAGATGAAGATCGCTCAGACGAATCATGGACTGAGAACAGCAGTGATACTATCAAAGAAAGAAGGAAAAGATCAAGCAAGAGAGTGTAAAAGTAAAATGCCAAAATGACTCATGCCGCTATCACTCACCTCAGAGAGATTACTTCAGACTTCACAAAAACCTTCTTGGCTGTTAAGGATGACATTGCTAAGATAAGCGAAGGTCCTCTCAAAGGATACTCAAAAGATCAACTATAAAATTTTATCAGAGTAGAGAGGTAAAGGCTGAAGAGGAATAAGCAAGGCTTAGATGTGAGAGTCGGATCAAGAAATCATTAATAGGTCGAAAATGCAAACCATTCAGGACAAACTTGTGCAAGGACCAAGACTTAGTAAATTTGCGAGAATACCGGACATGCTGAGGTAGAAGGGCAATTTAAGATGAGCGCTAACCAGTGACTAGCCTATGAAATAATTTAGAGCTTTGATTCAGCTCAGCCGAAGCTCAAGGTACTTGTATTGGAAGCCATTAAACATACTTTGAATAAAAGTGCAGAACTATTTTATGAAGCTGTTGATCACAACGCTAACCAATAAATTCAGGAAATATTAAAGCTCTTAAGTGAGCGTCAACATTCTGACATCCTGTAAACATTTTGACAACTTCAACCTGAGGTAGTAGTTAAGCTGAACTTTATGATGGTCAAGGAGGTCCCATCGTATGGAAATGAAGGTGGCTTGCTGATAAAGACTTTTTTGCCCTTTGTAGAAAACTCCAAGAAATTCAGAATTGTTACGGAAGATGAGGCTTCTCAAACTTTGCACATTCTTGAGTCTATATTAGTGCAATTCAAAGATCTTCAATAGTAAACCTCAAAGGGTTTAATCATCATGGCTTTAGCAGTGAAGCCAAATGGAGTTTCTGAGCTTATATCGAGCGAAGAAAGCAAGACTCTACTAAGCGCTTGTTTGTAAGCTGAGGGTTATTCGATTCAAGTATCGTTACTCATCGCATAGAATCCATAGAAATTTCTCTGGATGTAAATGCTTAAAAAGCTAAGAAACTATGAAGAGAGTGACTAATATCTTATAGTTTAGATTATCTCAAAAATCAAGGTTAGCAAAGATGAAGGTTCTTAGGTAGATAGAAGATAGGAATCTTCGGAAGAATTCTGCACAGCTTACTATGAAGAAAAAAACTATTAGCTACTCATTGAACTAGGCGGCCCCATTGAAGGAGTTCTATGAGCTATCTAAAAGCCTTAGTGAAAACTCGGATGAATATGTGCACTCCTATTACTAATCTATGGTAGCTGCAGTTATAGCAAACTCAAAACATAGAATTACATTAATCGAAATGCCTACTGGGTCTGGCAAGACTTGGGTCTAGGCTATGTTAGCAATTTACTTTTCAAACCAGCATAAGCAAGTCACAATTCTTGAGCCAAATAGCATCCTGAGAACTATGGTGGAGGAAAAAATTGGTACACTTCTAGATAAAGTGAGAGTACTTGACATGGAATCATACTACAAGTATCAGGTTAAAGATGATTTAATCATTATGGATGAGTATGACTGTGTGCTTGAGCAGAGGTCATTTTATTCTCTTGGCAATACCATTACAGGATTCAAAACCCCAAAACCCTTTCAGTAGTTTGATTGAGTTTTTGATTGATAAAAGTAGACTATTAGTGCATACTTTATTAGGGTTTTAATAGGGTTTATGTAAGGGTTTAATGTTTAAATATTAGTATTTTAAGTGAGTATATGCGAGGTTTGAGGTCAGTTTATGACAGTGAGTATATAGATTTATTGTTTAAGTTGCGATATGGATGTGATGAATATAGTGATCAACTCAAGCCTATACTAAATTATACGTCTATAGCAAGGCTACTCCATAAATCTCCAGCAACTGTGAAGTCTCACTGTCTAATAGCATTGAATTTAAAGAGATAGCATCTTAATTCTAAGCCTAAGAGACCCTTAAAATTTTAGCAGCATCATATTGAATATCTTATTAATGATAAGACTCTTAAATACTGGGCTCATTTCTCTCTAGCCTAGAGGGCTGTGATGTTTCATCGCCAATTTCCTGAGCTTCACATCTCTGCTTAATCTATAGCGAACATATATAAAAAGAATGGAATATCTTACAAGACAGTCAATCGCATTAAGAGAGTGATTGACTTTAATGTTCCATTTTATAAGGATAATTTAAATTATATATTCGATTAAATGCAAAGTGCTTAAGAGCATAATATAAAGTTCATACACGCTGATGAGGCAGTATTCACATTTAATACCTTCATATCAAGGTCTTGGTATAAGAGGTACAGCAACATTGAAGTATATGATTAAAAGGTTAAGATTTAAACTCATGCAATACTAGGTGGAATAAGCGAATATAGTTGCTTAGAACTTATGTTATCCACCCTCGCTCTATCAAGACCGAATAATACATAAAGTTCTTGTAATAACTCAGAGATAAGTACGCCGACTAAGAGATTATTCTGTTTGTAGATAACTTATCTGTCCATAAAACTAAAGACACTAGGAGGGAATATGAAAGGGTAAACATAACACCTGTATTTAATGTTCCTTACAGTCCTCAGTTCAATGGAATTGAATTATATTGGGGGTTATTGAAAGGCCACTACAAGAAAATTCTGCTCTATCACTAGATGCACGATCTGAAGATAGATACAGTCGATTTTATTAAGAGTTTTGCTAAAAGAGTCAGCGATGATAAAGCTAAAGTGTGCGCAAGAGAAGGGAGATTTTGTGTTTATAAATAAGTTTTAGATTTAAACGAATGAATAAGTTCACATATTAAATTTGCCCGTAAAGGGATTTGGCTTCTCTTTCTTTTCTTCCTCTTAAGGCTTGCTTGGGCCTATGTTTCTTCTCTTAGTGCCAGCTCCTGCGTCTATGTTCATCTCTTCTGGTTTTTATAAATCTTTGTAGATTCTCTTACTCGATTCATGTTTTACTTGTGATTTTCTCTCTCTGTTTAATTTGCTGCGCTCTTTCATCAAGTATATAGCAGTACCAGGTTTTTCTATAAAGTTAGAAGACTAAGCTTACTAGAGATGAATGGATGCTTCTGTAGTTCCTAGATCCAGGTGTCGCTGATTTTAATACCTTGCTTCTCTTTTTCTTCAGGAGAGATGCTGTAGCGTTTCTTATGAGCTTCTTAAATAACTTCATTTTAGTACTCTGGTTTCAGAGTTGCAAGAACACCAAAGAAGAAGTTTCTCTCTGGCATCTTATTAGAGAGCTGTAGCTTTGATGGAAGGTAGAGATCAACATCTGGATCACTCATAGCATCATCATATAGGTTTGTCACTGATATTTCAGTGTAGTTAGGTATTTCTATTATCCTAATTTCATTAGACTTAAAAGCTTTTTCTCTTCACTTAGTAAGGTTTAAGAATGAGATTTTAGTTCCCTCTAAGTCGGCAAGAACAATCCAACTATAATGGATTTATTGATCTTACTTAAGAACTTACCTTGCTATACCAAATATCTTTAAGGTCCTCTTTACTTCGAAATTTTCCTATTAAGTCTTGAGATTAATTCTCTTCATTGCATCATTCATAGACTCCATCTTGCTTCCTCTTTCTAGAAATGTTAATGAAATTTAAAATTATGGATATCCATTCTAAGTTTATTGAAATCTTACTACTAAATAGGGAGGACTTACTGGAGGTCAACTTTGAAAAGATATGAGGAGAAGCCTTGAAAAACTTGCTCCAAGTTTCACAGATTGATTTCCATTTTTATCAGTCTATCTCCATTAAATTGCTCCTCATAATTTTTAATTATTTTAGAGGTCCTCCAAATTAAGTTCAAACTTTATTAGGAGTTAGATTTTAAGGTTAAAACTTAATTAGGAGCATATTAAGTTTATAAATGTTTAATAACTTTATCTCCAAATTAAGTTCAAACTTGTTTTGGAGGACCTCCTAGAGAAACAAAACTTCATTAGGAGTATTTTAATTTACTAAAATGTATAAAATTCTCATATAATATGTCAACTTACAGTCTCTTATGGTTAATTAATTTTCTTACCTCTTTGCAAAGAATCTACCAGAGTGTCATATACTCTACTTTTATAGTTTATCAAGGTAGATTTTATCATTATTATTATAAAATATATCAGCAAACTAAAATGAGCGCTAACCTTTTGAGAAGAGCGGCATTACTTGGGTAAAGTCAATAAAAGTTATCATTCCAGCAACCTAGAAAAGTAGAGACCAGAGACGCTTGTACTCAGTGGGAGCCTACTTATGACAACTTTGACCAGTCTAGCTTTGAGATTTAAATATAAGTTAAGTAGGAGGTTATTAAAGAAGCTGTGCAGATTGAGGAGGAGGTTAAACAACCCGCCATAGAACATTAATAAATACCAGCCAAAGTTGACTATTAATGCAAAGAATGCAATAAAGTTTTCCCTTACAAGTCAACTTATAAGAGACACTTGAGAGATATACACAATGATATTCCAAGGTTATATCTCAAGCATTAAAAGAAAGATGGGAAGTATGTCTGTGAGTTCTGTGAGAAGCCATATTCTCATACTAGAGACCTTAAAGTGCACTTAAAGAAAAAGCATAATCAAAGTTTTGTCTTTATTCATGAACCTACAGGGGATAGATTCCTTTAAAAGAGAAGATCAAGAAATCCAGTGGAGTCTCTTAGAGTTGAAGTGTAGAAGTAAGTAAAATGAAGAAAGCAGTCAAGAACTTTCCAGTCTCTGAGATCAATAAAATCATGGTTAAAATAGAGGCAATGAAGATTTTTATATTTAAAATTATTGACTTAGATTCTTGCTTAGAAAGCTACCTCACTCTTTAAGATAAAATAGATAAGAGAGTCATTACTGATGACTAATATGCTTACTAGATATGTCCATTCAATTACTTCCTTGCTGATGACAAGTTCCAAATGGATTTGCTAATGAGTATTATGCTCTTTAAAATGCAAAGTTAAATGAGTGGAGGCATCTCATCTAGCTTGATGCTATTTTACTTGGTAAAGATCATGTAGCCTTCAGGCTTCCTTTACTTGAAATGACTTACAGAGTTCTTATCTGACAATAGATGTCAGAGATAAATTGGCTAGATAGTATAGCAGATAGTTGAGGGGATTGAAGAGCTTCACAAGCTTGGTTTTTTCATAGAGACTTAAAGCCAGAGAACATCATGATGAACTTTCAGCCTCTTAGAGTTTTTGTTTTTGACTTCAACAGAGCTCAAAGAGTGCAAGCCTCTGCATAAGGAAATGTATACGGCACTCCTGGATATTTCCCAGAGAGAGAGGATTGGAGAGATGGAGACACTTAATGGGATATCTGGGCTCTAGCAGTAATAATACAGAGAGCGACATGCCAAGAAACGATTACTTTAGCTGCAGGGGTGAGAGAGATTCTAAGCAGAGAATCAAACAATATCTCGATATAAATAAAATAAATGGAGTCTCAGAGAACTTGCATACTCAACTATTATCAAGCAAGCTAAGAGAATTAACAAACAATAGAAACAATCAAACATCAACTTAGAAAGATGAACTTCCGAGAACTGTCACATGACTCTAATCTTATGTTTGTGTGAAATATTTTAAAAACTCGCTTGTTATACTCACTTAAAATACTAATATTTAAACATTAAACCCCTACATAAACCCTATTAAACCCTAATAAAGTATGCGCTAATAGTCTACTTTTATCAATCAAAAAATCAATCAAACTACTGAAAGGGTTTTGGGGTTTTGAATGTGTAGAATAAATTAAGTACTTTAAATTCAATTAAGCTCAATAAATTTGTTTCAAAAGACTGGTAAAATTGTAATTTTTAACACATTAATTTTAACAATGGCATAATAAAACCAATTAGTTCGTTAATATTTGCATATGAAGCTTTATATATGAAATATTATTTTCAAATTATTTAATTAAATATAATAAATAGTTAATTAAGAATAATTTCAAATACAATAATTTTATTAATTACTAATTGCTTTCATTAAGAAAATAGAAAATTATATAAATTTATTAGAAATTAAATAATCCAGATCTGGATTCCAAACATAGACATACATATTCTAAAGTATTTTATTCATATGTTCTTGTAAAACAATCATTTTTCTTAGATTTTCTATATATAATGGTTATTAATAAAAATTTTTTTTGTAAACCACAATTTTTTAGCTTGAAATTATAATATAATGTAGATTTATTTAAATTGGGAAATTAATTATAGCTCTTACAAAAATTATTAAACCAGAGAAAAGTGTACTTGTTCGATTGATAATAAAAAATCTGATGGAACATAATAATTGCTGTACTCACCCTCATTCTCTCCCGAGAACAAGAAATCGAATTTGATTTAAGAGAATTTTTTACTAAGTTTAATGAAAAATAAAACTGATATATATATCGATACAAGGATAAGATGAAAATGTATCGCAATAAGTAGAAATTCAGCTGAGTTTGAATTTTCAATATATCTAGCCCCAATTTAATAGGTTTAGACTTTGTAATAAAAAATACTTTTTATAAATATTTATTATTATTACTTACCACAAATCAGAGTGATTCCTAGATAATTAACAACAATTATAACTTTATTTTTTAAAATACTATTTAATCATTCATTATTTGTAAATATTATAAGAGCTAAAATTAAGGATAGTATCATTATAAATGACAATTAATAATTCAACGACTACAACCAGAAATGGACATCTCAAGTATCTTAACTCAGTTGATCATTATATTTACATTTTATGATATATTATATTATCATCCAATTTATTTTAAAGTAATTCTGTTTAAAACGTTATTTTATAAACTTAAATAAGTCTCAGTAGATGACATAAATTAGTTGCTTATTGTCTTTTATATCTTTCTTTAGTAAATTTAATCATTTTTTATATATTGTTTTGTATTTTATTTTTATTTACATCTCTTCTCTGGACATCACCATCTTTTAATCATAAATACTATCGTGACCCTTCTGCATTTGTGTTTAGTTTGAGTAAGAGATCCATCCATAAACAATATTCATATTAACAATAGGCAGTTAGACATAGTAAGTATTGGCTGTGTGGATTTGGAGGTGGTGCTGATATTGGTATTTCTGATAATTGTGATAAGAATAGTAATAGTTATAGTAATTTAGGAGGTACTTATGAATTACCTAATGGATATAAGTAAGGAACAAATGAAGCAAGATCATATTTAGGTGGATAATATCAATTCAAAGTATTAGAGATTGAAGTGTATTCACTAATATGATATTTATTTAAGTTTGTTTTAATTATATGATAATTTATTTAATTCTTTGTTTATATTTATAGTGTTAAACAAATATAATCTAAATGAAATGATTGATAAATATTTGGGCTAAGGTGACAAACACTCACCCCCCCTAAGGTGTACTTTTGAAATTGTATTCTGATAGAACTCGACCTCCTGAGTAAAGTTTTCTAAAGAACTAGTCGTACGCGGATAATAGTTTTTGAGATAACCCACTTCCTAAGTCGGAAAATCACATATAAAATTACAAAATTTGGCTTTAAAAAATATTTGACAAAATTCAAGAAAAACATTTTATTTTCCTATTTCGAATAATTTATTTGTCTTTTAATTAACTTATCATGAAGAATTCAACATTTATCCTCATTTTTATTTGAAGCAAATTTATAGTTTAAAAAAATTATAATTATATGTAATAGCATAAATTTTTTAATATTTTGAGATTAAAAATTATACTATAAATTTGCTTCAAATAAAAATGAGGATAAATGTTGAATTCTTCATGATAAGTTAATTAAAAGACAAATAAATTATTCGAAATAGGAAAATAAAATGTTTTTCTTGAATTTTGTCAAATATTTTTTAAAGCCAAATTTTGTAATTTTATATGTGATTTTCCGACTTAGGAAGTGGGTTATCTCAAAAACTATTATCCGCGTACGACTAGTTCTTTAGAAAACTTTACTCAGGAGGTCGAGTTCTATCAGAATACAATTTCAAAAGTACACCTTAGGGGGGGTGAGTGTTTGTCACCTTAGCCCAAATATTAATTAAAAATAAAAATAATTAGGACTATGACTTTAACTCTTTCAATAAGCTGAAGAATAATTGCAATTATTTTTTATTAAATTTCAAGTGTTTTATATTCATAATTCATAATATGAAAATTTAGTGAGTTAATAATTAAATTAATTATTATATTGATTCTTTTATTATTATTATTATCATAATCAAAAATGTAAATATTTTATAACCATCATATCTTCCTCATTAGTCTCAATTTTTCATCTATGTATATTCTTAAATTAATTGTTCCATCTTTGTGTGACTCTGTGAAGCGCTTCTCTTGTGGCACCTTGATTTGACCACTAAGAAAATAAAATTAAAGATATACTAAATGTAACTTGCATTTAATGTGAGTGTACCTCTTGATGCCTCTCATCTATAACAATATTTTTTATTGTATTAAGTTTTTATTAAATTTATTAATTTCCTTTTTTAATTAACACACTAAATATGGTGAATTGTGATTAGATTATTTTACTTTGACCTATGAAAATCATTAGTTTTTTATGGAATATATCTAGTTGTTGCTTTGTTTAATAATACATAATTGCTAGAATGTTTCCTTATATACTTTCAGTAATTCTATCTCAAAATAAATAATATAAAAATATAATACTTAAGAATATAACAGAAGCAATAACAAAGCTAAGCAAAATATAATAATTAGATTATTAATAATTTTCAAAAATTTTGGAATAAATTTGTAAGACTTAAGTACTTAATAATTATAATGAGAATGATGAGTTTAAGAAAATCTTAAATCGTCAAGAAAATAATACATCGCTATTATATAATATATTTTGCAATAAGTAATGCTGTTGTTAATAATTTTATTCTAAGGTCCATAATTTTCACTTTTTTTATTTTGCTAATTTATGTTCTGAATATATCTAAGAAATCCCTATAGAAATGGTGAATCAGGTTACAGCAAAAATTTTTAAGATTAAGGTAAATAATATCAGTGAATTATTTTGATGTTTAAATATTATGAAGTAATTGATAAACAGGTTTATAGATATACTTTTATTTTATTTTTTATTTTAGCATTGAAAGCATAAGAATCTTAATGATTTTAACTTTAGTAATATATTTTACTTATTTTATATATGATTTTAGCTGTTATAAAAAATCTCCTAAAATCCACTACTCCTAATCTGAAATAAAAACTTCCTACTTATCTATGAATCAATTATTATCAAATAATTGGTTTTCTCAAGCGTATGAAATTGAGATTTTTATTTTTGGTTAACAAAAGGAATATTGAGATCAATAAATTATTTCATAAAAAAAGAAAAGAAAATGGAGTAGAATGTCAATCTAATAAAGGATTATTTTTTCCCTTTAGATCTTTTATACTATTAATTTGTTTAGAGAATTCATGATTATAATACTTATGTGTAATTAGAAAATTATTAGGTCATCAAAATTTATTATTATAATTTACCTGTTAGATTGGTACTATAGGTATTTCAGATATCCCCCATTATGAATTTTATTCTCTGTAAATTTTTAGAATACAATACAATTCTTAAAGAATAGTATTAAACTCTGTTGAGAGCATAGAATTATAATCACTTGAATTTTTATATAGAGTTTATGTAAGTTTGATACATATAGAATTAATTCTGGAAGAAAAAGATCTTCGTTAAAATATTTATTTTATTTAAGATTCATCTAACAAAAAGTGTAGATTGAATTAATGAATTGATACAATGGTGATTTTCACCAAAACCGCTTGAACTGTTATTATTAAGAAATAATCCATTTAATAAAAATCTCAAGAAAACAAAAAATGATAACTAATACACAAATTTGTTCTATATAAGATTGAGATATTAGAGAGCCAAAATATAAAACCTATCTAAAGAAGAAATGCTAAAATCTGTAAAATGAATACTTGTTTATTGGAGTCAGAAAAAGCTGAGAATATGGAAAAAGGATTTAACAATAAAAGAAATAACTTGTTAACTTTAAATAGTACTTAGACTTTGTTGATTAGATAGTAAATTTTTACAGTAAATTAACTAAATTATTACCTATAATAAATAACTATCATTAAAATTCTATGAGATTTAAATAGATGCAATTTAGGAAATTCTTATGAATTACTTATTTTGATTGATAAAATGAATTCATTTAATGAAGTTTAATTATAATTGATTATAGTGAAAATTTAATTAGAACCAATTATAGTAATGATAATTAAGATTATAAAAATAGAAAGATTAAAACTACAAAATATTAATAAACTCAATTGAACTTAACAAAATTAACTTTGTTTTTTTTAAATAGATTTTTATTAATTTATTGTATTAACTATTTTAAAATATTTTTTTGAATTGTTTAAGAAATTATTGTTATAAATCTAGTGATAATTCAACATTAATTTATTGAGATTTTCTAGTAATATAATGATTAGATTAAGAAATAACTTAAGCAATATTAAATATATTCTTTCAATATAAACTATATGATTAAAAATAAATATTCTCACTCAATTAGTTTTATTGTTCATAAATATATTAGAAAATGCTTTAATTAAGTGTTTATTTACTGAAGACAATATTTATTAAAATATATAATAAAATATATAAAATTTTGATTTTAATTTTTTAAAAAAGCATGTGTAAAAAAGCAAATAGTTAAATTTTTACAAGTAAAATAAAATATTAATATTTTATAAAAAAAATGAAAGAAATGCTTTTCAAGACTACCCTAATCCTCATCTTAGTTTAAATTCAATCTTTAATGCTAATTATTTATAAAAATTCCTAATTTAAAGGTTAGGTAATTTTCAATATCTGAATGCCTAATTTATAAATTATAATCTAAATCCTTAAGATATATTTAAATAGAAAAAAATATTTTGATTTTTGGAATTAATATCTAATACCAAATAAGTCTTTTTAAGTTCGAAATTATGTATTGAAACATAAAAATAATTTTACTAAAGAGAACTACTCTTGAAATATAGTTTAATATCATGAATAAATGAGTAAATCAGTTAGAATATTAACTATTTAAGGAAGGTTTAATAAGAATATTTGCTTGTATATAAATTTGAAAAATTTATTATACTCATGTATAACTAATAAACACCCCTAAGTTGTATAAATTTATAATAATTAAATGTTTAAATTAAACCAACAATTTTACTACATAAATCGCTTCTAATTAGATAAATTTTGATAGTTCTGAAATATTAATTGTTTATAAACTTATATAATTTCCAAAAATAAATAAATTACTACTATTTAGATATCAACAATAAGTTATAAAATTAATCTCTTATAATAATTGGATAATAATTGACAAAGAGACCAATTAATTTTTAATTTCTAACTTAGTAATTTATTTGTCTTTAATAAGTATTTCGGTAGGAATTTCCTGCCCCCCCTACTGTAGTTTCCTTTCCCAACATTAAATTTACAATTCTTAGGAAATTAAAATATTAGAAGTATACAAATTCCAGTATCAATCACCATTGCCATATACTAAACAACATGCAATAATATCTAATTTTAAATTACATATTAAAAACAATGCTGAAATTATTGTTTTTCATTAATAATATTTGTGATTTTCTCATTAATATTTGAATTATCTAGTATAAATGATATTTTATGGAATATGATAAATAACCAATTCATATTTGATGATAAAGATTCTTAAATATTTATAAATATTATATATTTTTATAATTATATGGCAGGAAACTTTCTCCCCCAGTAATTCTATAAAGATGAAAAATCTAGAGTAAAAAGTAATATATAATTTATTTTTATCAGGAAAAATTAAAAAAAATCTAAATATTAATTTTGAATGTTTATTTACAATTAATAATTTAAATTAATATAAAATAATCAAAAAGATTATGATTTAATTTTTTTAAATACATTCAAGATAAGAATCTATATATTTCATAATAAAATTCAGATGTCATTAAATTAATAATATTAATAGAATAACAAATTTCCTCTAAATTTATTATAATTTCTTTCACTGGAATTTCTGTAAACACACTTTCTTAAAATCTGTACCTTGTAGGCATAATAAAAAAATATAAATATTTAAAATTTGTTGTTTAAGATTTAAAATACAAATATGTTTTAATATAAATTGTTTAAATATTATAATTTAAATTAAGTCTCAATATCTTTTCGTTATATTTATATAATAAAATAGTATTTTCAATAAAATACTAGTTAATACAGTTATTATTATTTCAATAAGTAATTTGAGAAAGTAATTATTAAGATTTCTATTTTATATTAAAGATAATTAAATGATTAAAATAAATAAAAAATGACAAATAATAAAAATAAACTCAAGATAACTTTGATATAGTTTACAATTATATATGAATCAAATGCAAAAAATGATAAGGTAAAATTTTTTGAGAGTAAGTGAATTTTTTAATTAATCCAGATTTTTGATTAATTAAGATAAATATAAGTCTTAAATAAAATTAAATAAGGGAAAATTTTGAGATTTTAAAGAACAATGATATTGAATTATTTTAGAATGTACATTATGAATATATCCAAGATATTAATCATGTCCGCAGAGGGTCTGCGGATTTTATTGAGAAATAATCCGTCGCACACCTCATTTGTGCGACTTTCAATTCTTAATTCATTTGCCCTATAGGCTATAAAAGCCCTATTTTTAATTAATTCTTAATTATATATAATAAAATTAGTAATAAATTAATTTACGCAATTTACTAAATTAATAATTTATTAGAAATCACAATTCTCTATAGAGAAATTCAATTAAGTTTAATATTTATAATTTTTTATTAAAAATTAAAATCAAATTACTAATTATATTATATATAATTAAGAATTAATTAAAAATAGGGCTTTTATAGCCTATAGGGCAAATGAATTAAGAATTGAAAGTCGCACAAATGAGGTGTGCGACGGATTATTACTCAATAAAATCCGCAGACCCTCTGCGGACATGATTAATATCTTGGATATATTCATAATGTACATTCTAAAATAATTCAATATCATTGTTCTTTAAAATCTCAAAATTTTCCCTTATTTGATTTTATTTAAGACTTATATTTATCATAATTAATCAACAATCTAGATTAATTAAAAAATTCACTTACTCTCAAAAAATTTTACCTTAATAAAATGTATTTAATGCAAAAGTTACTACAATTTAATGTATTTAAATAACTCAGTTTGACAAACAGTAAAACCTTAAATGTAAAAGAGTGTAAATAATAATTATTAAAGTAAAATTATTTAATTGAAGTGTGGATGTATATATTGCATGGATTGGATTGAGATCATAAGGAAAGATAATCAAAAAAATAAGATATGTTGTCATAGATGTGTGCGAATCAATACCCATTCTTAAATGATAATATTTATTATTTTAGTTATAAATATCCTATAACTTATTAACTACATGCTCATTTATAAATTTTATCATTCATTTTTCAAGATTTTTATGTCCTTTAGAGAATTGAAATATTTGAAGAATTATATAGAACTATATAAGTAGATTTATGATAATAAATATCTAGTTTTCTTTATATGTTGAACGATTATTAATTAAAGCTAATTGAATGTGTTCAAAGTATTTAAAAGTTATAAGTATTTTAATTAAATCTTTAAAAACTCAGGTATTTTACCATTTATTCTTTTTAATTAACTTTTTTAAAAAATATATTGATAATTAAATTTTAAGCTATTAATATTAATTTGAATAAAACGATGTATTTCTCTAAATGGAATCATTTAATATTCAATCACTAATTGCATGACTAAGAAAATTATAAAAATATTGAATAAAAATTGCTATACAAAGTATTATTAAACTTTAGATATGATTAATTCAAAAAGTTATTTAATTATTAAAAACAATATAATGATTAAAATTTATCGCGGTTATCGAGTCTAGATTATTTATAATAGCTTAATCAATTTTTAATTGATGCTGAATGAAGCAGGAGGATTATTACCTTAAAAATCCTCCATTTTTTAATTAATTTTAAGTATATTCTAATTTTTAATTGAATAATCTACAACATGTTAATTCAAAATAAAAGAAAGTCAATACTTTAAATTAGTGTATCTCCATGATTTTAAACTGTAAATAATGTATCATCAATTTTTTCATTTTTTTAAAAATAATTTCTTATCAATATTGTAGGAATATATTCGATTTGGGAAAATGAATTAAAATTAAAATTAATTAATTATTAATTTCCTTCAGTTATGTTTTTGGAAAATGTCTGCAAACCATGACAATATTATACTCTCTGGATAGCGCATTAAAAATGAGACGGTGGTTGTTATTGCTATAATGAATTTATCTCATCGCCCAAGCGAGAAAAACCCATTATACTATTTTTGGGAGTTAGCTCAAAATCAAAATATCTCGCTTCCTGGGATGATTCAGGAATATTGCCAATAATAAAGTCCAGCTAAAATTGCGGGATCTACCGTAGAATCAATTTATTTTTGAATTTTAAGTCACTTTGGTTTTGATAACTGCCATAATTTTAATATTTAATTAATTTAATTTAAATTCATTTTCCCAAATCGAATGTATTCCTACAATATTACTATATCAAAGGGAATATTTAACTTCCTAAAATTTATAGTACATTATTCTTTTTTTACAATAATTATTAAATTAGAACTGAACTAAAAACATATGTCATACATGACGGCTTTGACGGCTATCATCAAGGGGTACACTTGCGTGAACCTATAAAACTTTGACATAAGTTCAGATCTAGGTGATAATGATTCTGACTTTGATATTTGGGATTTAGAAGATGAGATCGAGAAATTCGAGAATCTTAAAAAGACACAAATATCACCACCTCCCTCCTTACCACCAGAGGACGAGCAAATGGATATCTAATAGGAAGACCAGCCACCTACTAAATAGGAACTTAACTAATACGTCACACAACAGTTTTCTGATCAGAAATCTGAACAGAAACTAAGAGACAATAGTATGTCTACCCAACCAGAATTTGATATCCCCGACCACAATGAAATTGACTTATGGGACAAGATGCTAATAACAGCCACCCATCTCATCCAACCATACAACCTCACATGGTAAGAGGAGAAAATCCAAATTAGTAGAGGAGTACCCCAAGGGGGAAAAACATCCCCACTATTCTTCGTGCTACTTTTGGACAATGCCATCAGAACTTTTGAAATCGAATACAAGATAAAAATTAGAAAGAAGATAAAAATTTATGCAGATGACATAGCCTTCCTGTTCAAACCAGGAGACGACATCCCTGGCGTAAAATAAAAAATCTAACAACACTTTCAAAAGTACGGACTCATCATAAATGAAGACAAATGTGTAGACATCAGTGCTCAAGAATTTGACTTCAATAACCTTTCAAGTCTAAAGAAAAAGTTCAGATACCTAGGCCTAAACCTAAGCCAACATCCACAAAAGATTTTTGAAGAAGTCATTGGTTAACTTCACTCAGAATCTAAAACCTCTTTTCTCAACAGATTTAAATGCGATGACTACCTATATCATAGAGTCTATTAACAATATGTATTCTCGAAAGTATAAACAAGACTCACACCTATACTTGCAGCAGCTAAACCATAACATCTTAAAGAAATGATGACTATCTACAAGAGAAACACTGCAACATTTCTCCAAAGAGGGGACTCATTCCTAAAAACCTTTTATGCAAATAAAGAGAAACTTTACGCCAACTCCCCCTTTCTAACCGACATAATCATTATATCGTCAGTGCTAGACAAATATCAAACAATATTCGAAAACTCAACTACAATAGCACTTGACTGGATTGAAAAATATGATCAAATATGGTACACCTGGGCTGGCTTTTCCAACTTTCAATTGGATATCGACAAACCAGATTACAAGTTTAAATATCACAGAGCGAAAATGATGGCCAAATACCTTCCAAACACTCTCACAAATTTGATTACTAACCAACCCAAACTGTTTGGAAAAACAATCATATGCAACTGTGGATGTTCCTTCAATGCAGACTGGGAACATCTACCACATATCAACGTTGACATAGATGATTTCATAAAACAAGCGAGACAATAACTAGCCCATATCCTTAAATTCACTATGGAAAGAATGAGGACAAACTACAACCCAGATATCACTGAGGAAGCTGAGAGAGACCTCAAATAAGTCAGAATTAACCTTAAATAATTCCAAAAAGTCATAAGACGAAAAATTTGGAACCTAACAATTAATATAAACATTAAAAGGCTTGACCCTTACATATATTTAACATATATATTCATCCGGGGGGCCTTGAGCCCCCGATGAGGATTAATTATTATTATTATTATTATTATAAATTATTCTTTTTTTACCACATAATTAAATTAAGGAATCATTTTAAGCACTAAATAAATCTATTAGAATTTATTCAAATATACCTAATGATATTAATATAATAAATCCTGAAAAAAACACTTTTAATAAGACAGAATGAAATCTTGGGATAACTTACTTAAAAATATTTCAAAATAAAAATTTGTTTAAATTAATGATTTGAATGCACAAAATTATAATATGGTATATTTAAAATAATATGGATTTAAGCGCATAAAGTTGAGAGAATATTCAAAAGACTACCACTTTAGCATTAGAGATCTAAGAACTTATAGTAAGTTTGCATTTTAACTTCTTGTCAATTAAAATGTACTTATTCAATTAATATTCAAACTTATGTGAAAAATATACATTATTGTTAAAATAGATAAAAATAGGAAATTTGAGAAATTAATAGTAATGTATTAGTTTAAATTAATTACAACTGTCATGAAATAGGAGTACCATTAATACTAATTTGATTTAGATTTAAAAACGTTTTATTTAATTAAATATATATATTAAAAAGTGGTCAGGTGGTCAGGTGGTCAGGCCAGGGTTTTTGGTGGTCCACCGATACTATATCACAAATATGTGCGATTGATACTACCGAGGTGTAGATCACTCAAATGACGTTACCTCTCTAGACACCCGTCCTATGTCCCTGACCACCGTCTCTGTGTACTCTACCGGCTGCATTCTTGTCTCTCTCTGATCGGCTTGGAATCTCGAGTGGAGGAACCGGGCTACCATTGGCGCTGTTAAAGGGAATGTCTCCTCCCCGCTTTAAGACGGTATCTCGGATTGGCAGAGCAGGCATCTCGACTTGAAAGCATTGGCAACTCCGGGGCTCATCTTGCTACTACTGCCCTTGCGCATCTCTCAGTGCAGTCTGGCTAATTGGCTCCGGTGGAGTCTGTCTTGGAGCGAATGCAGAGGTAGTAAGTCTCATTGGAACGATCGGTGTAGACCTCGATGTGGCTGAAACCCGGAATCTTACTTGTCATCAAGGACTGGCACTGCTTCCAGAGGACTTCGCTGCCCTCGCTTTGTATCTGTAGGAAGAATTAGTGGCGGTTGTGGGACATGATTATTTTAATACTTACCGGGTCCTCCGCGCAGTTATAAGGTCACAGTGGCTCCTCATTCGATTAAACATTCGTCTCAGTGGTCTCCGGTATGTTGCCGTCATTTGAGTGATCTACACCTCGGTAGTATCAATCGCACATATTTGTAATATAGTATCGGTGGACCACCAAAAACCCTGGCCTGACCACCTGACCACCTGACCACTTTTTAATATATATATTTAATTAAATAAAACGTTTTTAAATCTAAATCAAATTAGTATTAATGGTACTCCTATTTCATGACAGTTGTAATTAATTTAAACTAATACATTACTATTAATTTCTCAAATTTCCTATTTTTATCTATTTTAACAATACTAAGCATATTTTAAGTAAGTAATTTAAGTTAAACAGGTTAATATTGAATTTTATACAAATAATCACATTATTTAAAATGAAATTCTAGGTATAAGTGGATAAAACAATGATTGATAAACTCCTCGATTGTGAGTAGATGATATTCACTTAGAAAATCAAATAAATAAGATAAAAGTTAAGTAAATATAATATGGGTGTACTTATTATATATAATTCTTAAGCAAACCTGTAAGTAATCTCCATTTTTGAACTTGAGTTGTAATTTAATTTATATTCATATAAATAAAGGCAGCTTTTGATATTTTACATGAAAAATATTACCAATCTTTTTTATTTTATCAATAATTACTTAACAATATATTTACTAATTAATTTAAAGAAACCTCGAGAAACACTAATGAATATTAATCACTCTCGAATTAACAAATAAAAATACTCAATATAAAAGGATTTTAAATATAATATATATATATAAAATCAAAAAATATAACAGCAATTGCAACAAAACTGTGTCATGCTGCAACTGTTGTAAATATCTAATTGATTTACTAAAATTTTTTACTTTGAATATTTAAATAGTTAAAGTTAATTACACGATTTGACTCTTATATAATATTAAATATATGGAAAGGAGATATATAGTCATGAGAAAAAAATAACTAATATTATAAAATACATTAGTTAAATTTATGGGATCTAAATGAAATGAACATTATAATATTTATATATAGTTGGATGTAAGCTTTTTTACCAAAAAAAACAAACATACTTTACTTGGAAAGAAATTCTCTTAATTCATTCTAAAATTATTACAATTCAATAAATTTTACATTTTATTGGAATAAAATGTAATGTAAATTTGGAAATAGTTAATCAAATACGTCATTGAATTATATGATCTGAATAAGCAGATTAATTGAATTAAAGGGGTATATTATATAGGAGTGTGGTATCATTATTATTAATTAACTATACCTTAATTTACTCTTCAGAGCAACAAATATTTTAAAACATACAAGAAAATGGCAAAGAAATGCGAATAATGCTAAAACTACTACAATTTAATTTAGATATATTTATATTGATTTGTCAAACAGAAAACCTATAGTTATTAACGAGTGTTGCAAATAAATTTTATTTCTCTAAAGAATACAAATTATATATTAACT
Source organism: Oxytricha trifallax (assembly GCA_000711775.1). Taxonomy (NCBI): domain Eukaryota; phylum Ciliophora; class Spirotrichea; order Sporadotrichida; family Oxytrichidae; genus Oxytricha; species Oxytricha trifallax. Next base: position 104,524 of record ARYC01000587.1, on the reverse strand, counting down.
ATTTTTTAAATATTAAAAGATTAATTTTAAAAATTTATTAATAAAAAGTGTGGCTGCATCTACTGTTTGGAATGTATTGAGGTGCTCATGAAAGGAAATCTACAAAGAAAAATTACATGTCCAGGATGTGAGGAAGATAGGACTCATTTATATTTATATTATTTAACTCTACCAATAGCTTATAATATAAATATTAATTAAAAACCAGAAGAGTTGAAAGAAAGTCCAAAGATAGTCAAGGATCTAAGACAACTGGATCAACTTACAATAATTTGTTCGGAGCACTAATCCAATGTTACAACCTTGTACTGCTTATTTTAAATATACAAAGAGAGATGGAATAACTTCATATATCAATTATTTAATTCTTAAAATATTATTATATGATGATATGTCTTAAATAATTTTAGAATATTTAATTTGATTAAATGGCTTAAATTTACTTTGAATTAATACCATTTCTATATAGATTTGAGTTAAAAAATAATTTAAATTCCTGAAGAGAATGATAATTATAATGGAATTTTAAATAAATAATTAAAATTTTATAGAAAAGTTTTTCATGTAAATATGGGTTATGAGTTATTAGTATTCTCATTTAAAAATTAATTTAATGTATTCTTACATATTGAGAGTTAACTTTTAAATTTCCCTCATTAAATGCTTGAATTTATTTGTTTATATAAAACAATTTGGAAAAACCTTTTTAAATTATTTCTTGGGCATCTGTTAAATTTAAAGATGTCAATTTTTAATTTAGTAAAAAAAATAATCATTTTAGTCATATAACGAAAATTAATAAAATTAAATGATTAAAATTATTATAGGTTCTAAATAATATTTTCCAATTACATTTAATCAATTTAGAGATTGGAAAACATAAGACCATTTTAGTACATTATATTTAAATTTACTAAATAGTAATTTATTCATCTAGTTTATTTAATTTTATAATTAAGTTTATTATTTTAAAATGAATAAATTCATGATGATTTATAAATTTTAAATAATCCTATATTTCTAATTGATAATTTTATTATTAAAAGATGGTAAAAATATGAATAAAATAAAAAAATTAAATAATGCTTAAAGTGTGAGATTCCGGTATGCACAGACTGCAAGCTTATTTCTCACAAAGATCATCAACTCATTGATCTGAAGCAATCGAAGTTTGAGACCTACTCCGAAAATGTGAACAATTATTTTATATATATTTAATGTGAAGCAGGTGTTTGATGAATACTCTGCTCAGAACATGAAATTATTTATAATAATATTTATCAATACTATGAAGTCACTTATCGACAAGTATGCTCACAACGAGATTTAAATAAATTCAGCTCAATTCAAATCAGCCATCAATAAGGTCTCAAGAATTTATATTAATTTATATAAAATATGATAATTCTTGACCATCTTGTAGATGAAGACGAAAGAACCAAAATTCAAAGTTAAAGTTAAATATAATTTATAATTAAATTGACTTGCCAACATGCTTAGGGGAACCTCAAAATGATCCACAAAATCTAAAAATATTTACACAGCTTACAGGCCCCAAAATTAAATAATTAAAATATAATTATTCATTTGTTTCAATTGCTTAGACATGCCACTCTGTTGAATTGAACTAAAAGGATATAAAGCAATTGATAAATGAATCTTAAGCTGTACTTAGAGAGGAGTTCAAGCAAGCTCTAGAAGCCTTTGAGATTAACTCAGATTTGAAAGAAAAGGCTTTTGCTGATTAAAATGACTTGAAAATTAAGAATATACAACAAGGCTTAGATTAATAGCTTCAGCAGTTTATATTGATTTTTAATAAATATAGTTTAAGCAAGAGATCAATGCTGACTTAATTTATTTATTAAATTACTTAGAAGCTAGACTCAAAGATGTCATCAAAGACGAAGATCAATACATCAAACTATAAGCTGTTGATTCTAAGTACATGAAATTGAATGAGTAGATGCAAGAAATTAATGGAAACTTTGTAATTGAACTCAAGCTTTTGAATGATTAGATTACAGAATTGAGCACAAAAGTTGACTCAATTAAATAGTCAACACATGACGAAATCTTTGCATTGTCTAATTAGCTCTTGGAATTCAATTTTATTTTTATTATATTTTAGAATATATTTCCTTTTATATTTTCAAAATATAAACTCTATCAGTTAATTCTATAATAAAAAAAAGATTTGCCTTAAAAATTATAATTCATTTTAAGAATAAGTTATTAAAAACTTTTATAGATTATGCCACAAATTTTAAAAGTGTTAAGAGTATGTTATTTTATTTTTTAGTATTCTATGAAATTTTTTACCAATAAACTTATACTAAATTTAAAGTTGATAAGAGCTTTATTTGATCCTAAAAAAAATTTAAATAAAAATAATTTTTTTTTGGACCTAACATGGTTATTGCAATAATATTTGATATTCTACCAAAAATATTATTATTTGCATAAATATTTCAATAAAACATAGAGGTTTCATATTATAAAAGAAGAATAGTAAACCTTCATTTAAAACTGATTGCTTAATTAAACATCCTTCCAATTTTATATTTTAGTTTATTTCGAGTAATCATATAAGATAGTTAATTAATAATTTTACAAGAATATATGAAATATACAAATTCAAATAGGCATCTAAATCACAAGAAATGAATTCTGTTATTGTTAAAATAATATGATTCGAGATAATTTATCAAATTAGTAATTTCAGGTATATAAATATTTAAAATTAACTCAGAAAGATCGAACAAATATCTTCTTTTATAAAGTTTATAAAGTTTTTGAAGAGTTTAATTTTGATTTAAATAAAAAACATATTGAATAATTATTATTGACTACAGATAACCGCTAATAAATTGTAATAAATACTAACTAAAGTTAAATTGTAAAAACATCTTTTAATCATTTAAAAATCCTGTTGAAAATTTAAATTAAATTAATAATATTTAATACTACAATTGTTTTGACTTTTTATAATTATACAAAAATAATAAAGATTCCAAATTAATCATATAGAATGGAAGTTTGCCACGTCAACTCACTCAGATACGTCTACGTCTCGACTAAAATGATGGTTTGTTTTTAGTATTAAACAGTGATATGTTAAATTTATTTGATTTTAAATCATTAAACATCATATAGAATCAAAAATCATTAAAAACTTTAATTCACTATATGTTATAAGTAAAAGTATCAGTATTATGGACAACTTATTTATAAATTCGAAGGAAGCAGCAATTATATTTGTCAATAGAATAAGATTAAAAAGCAAAGGAAAATATTAATTTTAAAATTTATTTATATAAATATAGAATATAGTTAAAATAACAGCAATTTTTCATACGTACATTCTTCTATTTTATATTTCTTTTTTTTGGTAAATTTTTAGTAAGATTTAACATCTATGCTAAAATTTAAAATCTTTAAACTCGAAAATTGTATTTTCATGAGGTCAGCAATTATGAATATAAAGTGGCCTCAACTGATTATATAAATTTTTTAAAGAGTTATGTTGAGAAGATTATAAAAAATTCTAAAAAAAATTATATTGTAAAAATTGAACATTTTTCTATGAAAATAGTAGTAAAACTAGTAATTTATTAAAAAAAGCAAGTTAATAACTAAATTTAAAAATGTATAAAATTATACCTAAAACTATTATTAAAATCTAATTATTTTCACATTTCTTACTAGGTTATAAATATATTTATATATAAGATACTCTAAAAGCATTGAGCATTCATTTTAAATCTAAGTTATATAATTATATAGTTAAGCATAATAAATAAAATAGAGATGAGGAATAATATCATTGAAAAATATAAACTTTCGTAACTATAAATTCAAAATGCAGAAATTAAAAAATTAATTTTATTTTTGGCAATAATGAAACTACTAATAAACATAATATTAGTCAAATATTTTATTATAATACTATAATTAATTAATGGTGAATACACTCTAAGTATACTATATTTTCAGTTTGTAATATATATCTTATTAAAATATTGCTGTTGTTGATGCCAAACCTCTTTACAAGATCTAAGAAGAGGTCAAAGAATAAGAATAATAACCAGCTTTGATAGACTTTGATAAGCTATTGCTAAATATTGCAGATAAAACTATTGATGAGAAGAAAATGGCATTTAGGGAATTAGTGGCAAGAGAAATTAACAAAACAGATTCAAGTTTACTCAAGTCTACACTCATTTAAATTATATAATATACTCATGCAAAATGGAGTTGATAAGAAATTTGTGGTTATGTATTTTTCAATAATTTAATTTAATAAAATTTAGATTTTTAAAATATATAATTTTATCATATAATAATTATTATTTATTTCATGATTTACTGCATAAAGTATATAAATTAAATTTAATAATAGGTAAATAAAATTATAAAAAGGTGAATAATATATTTGCATATAAATTTTAACTTTTATTCAAAGGTACAACTAATGGATTGTAATTAAATTTAAGTCAAATTATCATATAATATTTTTTATTAATGTAAATCAAATATTCAAACAAATAAATTTTTTTGGGTATTAGAAACTGATAAATTACCTTTAAAAAAATAGAGTATTATAAAAAGTTCAATTCAATTATGAATTTTGATTAAGTTACACTTATATACTTTCTATATTAAATTTTAAGTAAAAAAATTTGAATCATCAATTCTGACTAATAGATTTTAATAATTAAAATAATTGAACATAAGTTTTTTAGGAATTAGATAATGTAGAATACTTTACTTAATATGAACATAATATTTATCTAATTTGTACATTTCCTAATATAAATATTAAAATAAAAAATATTATTTGAGTTTAATTAAAGCAATAATTAATTAAAATTGAACTAGTAAATTACTTAAAAAAAATATCAATTTAATTACTTTAATTAATTAGTAAAAAAGTAGAATTTTAAGCAAGAAGTTATTATTTAGGGATTAAAAACTTTTAGCATTTAAAAATAATATTTATATCTGATATGATTTTGAGCAACTTTATATTTCAATGATTTATTTTCAATATTTGGATTTGCTGCTTCCTAATTCCATAATTATTGTGATAATAAAGGACCTACCGTAACTTTCATTCTTAGTGAGCTTGGATAAGTATTTGGAGGATTTACATTATTTAATTATATATAGTAATATCAAAATTATATTATTTTCTTTGCATAATAAGGTAAATTAAATTTGCAATAAAATAATTAACATTTTTAAATGATAATAACTTATTTTTAAATTCATGAAAAATCAATTTTAAAATAATTACATATCATTTCTATTACATTAGCCTTTCATATTTTTTTAGTATATGAATATTGGAATACTATATCAAATTATTATTAAAGTATATCTACAATTTACTTAGTATTAGGAAATATTATAAATTAGGTTTATATAATATATTTAATACAAAGAATAGTACTTAAGTCGTAAATATATTATTAAAGATTTATTCGCAAAAAACTAAATTAAAAATTTCTGCCCAGTTTTAGCGTTGTTATCATATTGTATCTATGTGATTGGATTGAATAAATGTGTGTATTTGTAGAAATAAGGAAACTTTAATTAAGAATGAGATGATATACTATGCATATATTTAGATTGGAGTAATGAATAATAATAATAATAATAATAATAATAATAAAGAAAATTTCGAATGGAAGTTTATATTAGAAAATGTTTGTGTTCCGAAAAATAGAAATAACTAATAAATTTATAGCTGCAACTAATTTCCAAATCTATTTTTGATTTAAATAATTTGATTTTTAAAATAATTATGACAATAATATATAAAATAGTAAATTGAATTCAAATAGGAGTTTTTGAAAATTATAAATTCAAATTTAAATTAAATATTATTATTATAGAGATTTGGTTACTTTTCGTTTTAATCACTAAGTACTAATATATATATATATATACATAAGGGCTTCTATCACAAATTGAAAAGCAACCAAATTTTTAAATTGAGTATTTAAGATTTTTAATATTTTAATCAAACTTAAAAATTATTCCTAACAGTATCTCTAGAGCCAGCTAATGCAAGACCCCTACTCAACTCAATGGACGACCACATTCGAAACCCAGCCTCGCCGTAGGTGCAGCTGTCGCCCTCCGTGCTGCCTCCAGGGATGGAGATTGACCATCAGAGAGAGCCAACGATGAGCTAGCCAGTGCTGGCCCCAAGGTAACATGCTATTGGCGAACATCTGCCCTGAAGACCATTCTGCGAAGATCATCTTTGGCCTAATGTCGACCCCCACACCATCTCCTGCCACCGGGACCGCATTCAGCAGACCGTGGAGTGCCATTTGGCCAGGGGGCTGCTGACATTCGCGTTGAGGACGCCCAGCAAGAAGGGGAGGAGGCCATTGGAGATTTTAAGATTAAGGAAGATGTCTAGTACTAATCACTTTCTACATAGGGCGCCCAAGGCAAGAGGTGGGGGCCCTATCTAGTACATGGTTAATAAGCAGTGACAGCTATCCACGATTGGTCGACACCTGTTCACATCATCTCAATTGGAGTTCACACAGACTGGTCACTCGCCCTCAGTGGTGCCCTTCAACGAATGTGCCGATCCGTTCGAAAGCTGCTGACTGAATGAGATTCCTTGGCCTGCTTAACGGCTAGCTTTAAGCATGCTTTTGATTTCCTCTAAACATAAATGGAATCCGCCAAGGGTATCCCGCCGCACACATGGGGAAGAGAACTGGCCACTAGAGGAAGGGGAGAAGCCTGGAGGGATCTGCAGGTATATTGTCTAGGAGATCATCATCATCGTTCCAACTTCCAAGGTAATGGGTTTCAGGGCACTCGCTCACTGCTATAGGATGGTTCCTCCAAATAAAGATGCTCACTTATCTCGGCCACTGGGATACTTGTCTAAGTCGGGAACCCCATCTCCGTAAATATAAACATGGAGAATCGAGTGGTGCCCCTGGCCCCCTCATACGAAGATCTTTCCGTGACTTCCCCTGCAATACTGGTTTGACTAAAATGCTGAGATCTTTAATGTGGAGACCAGCTTCCAGATGATAAATAAGTCAAGGGGGAGAGGAAAACTCGTGAATGGGAGTGTTATTGAAGGGAAGAGCCAGAGAGGCCTGAGGGAAGTGACGATGACGATAGCTACTACAGAGGATGATGCAGGGCTGCCTGCGGAGGGTGCAGAGGCGGCAGAAATGGCTTCAGAGGATAAAACGAAGATGGTAGATGCCTTGAGGTAGACCACAAAGAGATAGATCTGAAGAGTAAGAATACGTAAACGATGAATATGGGGGTTTCAACTTCTCAGAGTCAATCCACAATAAAAATGGTAGCAGAACCATCAAGATGGAGGACTTGAGCACACATTCGATAGATGAACAGACTTATCAGCACTTCATAAGCAAACAATGAATATGATGAAGTTAGAGTTGATCAATCACGGCAATTTGAAATTAAAGCATGAAATGCAAGTAAAACTAAATGTCATTTTTAAAATATTCGGGGTTTGTTTTTATAGTATCCTTCTACATATAATAACTCAATCTTTCATTTTTAATTATACATTTTCATTCATCCTAATTTTCACTCTATTTTATTAATTAAATATAGCGTGAAAGTGTTTAAAATAAAATAATGCATAATGAAATAATCAGTTAAAATTTAATAGCTTTCTAATTAATCGTCTTTTGATTCTTTTTTCTCACGGTAATTCTCATTTGTTAGTTATCACTTATAGATTTTTCGTTAGAGGCATCGCTTTTAACGTTTTTTTCTATAGAGGTTATTTAATAAGATACTTTGATAGAATAAATCATCGGAAGGGAAAACAGCTTGCCTGATCTCCCATTCTATTTTAGGTATACTTGAAATTCATCTCCATTCGAATAAATCCCTTACCACACAATTATTCTTTTTCACGGTTATTCGTTAGTATTAATGGATATTAATCAGTGAGAGTATTTTAACTATGTTTTCCCAAAATTTTCGACATCAAGTGTCTCTTGCTTACGTGTTGATTCTTCATGACTGGTATATTGTATTTGTTGAAGAACTTCTGATTGTTTATTTCGCCAATCAATAGTGATTCATGATCCTTTTCTTGAGATCTTCCCTCGATGTGAAAACGAGTCAGGCAAGGATCAAATTGCCTTGGATATAATTTTCAGAATGATGCACTACAGATGTCAGCCTCTCATTAAAGCAGACAATTACAAATAACTTTAATTAATAAAATTATAGTGCTCTTTTTCTTTCTAAGATCTTGCAAATTTTATATTATATAAATTTAATTAACAGATAATTATTTTGGTCATAAACCTATTTAAAATAAAATTAATAATATAAAATTGAATTAGGGGATTCGTTAAATATTTGCAATTACTTCTTATTATTAGTGATGCTTATATTTCATTTTCAAATTTATTATTCAATAATGCTTAGAACTTCTTTGATTTCTGTTAGTATTTATTGACATTAACTAAAAGATAAAATATGACATTTCGAAATTTTGTTTGTTTTTTAACAGTAGTTTCACTTCATTCTGCACCTAAATTTAAACTTGTTCAGTAGTTTTATGAAGCAAAAATAATTGAACAAAATTGTATTGTACAAAATAATAAAATATATATTTAATTAAAAGTTATTTACAAAAAAAATATATATTAAATAAATCAATGAAATTCTTCATTTCTAATTTAATTTTATAAAACAATTATGATTTAATTTTCAATAAAATGATTTACTTTGAATTTACATCTCTTCCATGGACATCTAATGATAAAGATCATAGTGACCCTTCTGCATTTGTGTTTAGTTTGAGTAAGAGATCCATCCATAAACAATATGAATATTAAAAATGGGCAGCTAGACATGATAAGGATTTCATGTGTGCATTTGGATATGGTTATGATATTTGTATTAAAGATAATTGTGTTAAGAATAGTAATAGTCGATGTAATTTAGGATATACTTATGAATTACCTAATGGATATAAGCATGGATCAAATGAAGCACAATCATTTTTAGCTGGATAATATAAATTCAAAGTATTAGAGATTGAAGTGTATTCACTATTATGATATTTATTTTAGTTTGTTTTAATTATATGATAATTTATTTAATTCTTTGTTTATATTTATAGTTTTAAAATATAATCTAATGAAATGATTGATAAAAAATAATTAAAAATAAAAATAATTAGGACTATGTCTTTAACTCTTTCAATAAGCTGAAGAATAATTGCAATTATTTTTTATTAAATTTCAAGTGTTTTTATATTCACAATTTATAATATGTAAAATTTAGTGAGTTACCAAATAAAATATAATACAAATAATTATGATTATAGCTAAAATGTAAATATTAAATAAACATCATTGCTTCATCCTCATCCTCATCTTCTTCAACTTAGTATGTTTAAACACTTCATTTTTCTCCTCCTTTTGTGATTCTGTGAAGCTCCTCTCTTATGGCAATAGAGTTATACCATGTAGTGGCACTAAAATATAATATTAAAGATATTATTTCTGTAACTAAAATTAATTGTAAGTGCTAAACTACCACCTGCGATTGATTTATAAGAATACATTTAAATATATTAAATTTTTTATTTGATTTATGAGTTTTTTACTATAAAACATAATTTTTTTAAAAGTTTATCTACCAAATCTGGAGAATTGTGATTATTATTTTACTTAACTTCTTTAAATATTAGCATTATAGAGCATCGGGCTTGTTGTTGCTTTATAATATAATACATTATTTTAAAAATTGTTTCTAATATATTTTCAGGATAAACTTCTCAAAATAAATAGTTAAAAGTAATAAAACTAAAATTTTAATACAAATAAAAACATAACTATGCAAAACATAATAAATTAGATAATTTAGAATTTTATAACTTTTTGAAATATTTAATAAGACTTAAAGAAATATCAATATAAAAAAACGAAGAGTATAAGAAGTTTTATAAACCGCCATTAATTAATTCATCGTCTTTACATTAATTTATTTTCCTAAAAGTATTGCTATTGTTAATAATTATTATAAAACCCGAGGTTTTCTAATGTAATTTTAATTATTTCTGGTATTATTAATATTTATTAGTTATGCTAGAAATATTTTTTTTTAGCTGCAGTTATTTAATTATGTTAAGATTGTCACTTTTTATCAGAAATAAAACATTCCTGTTTAATTTTCAATAAACTCTCAGCCAAAAATTAGTTTTTTCCAGTTCTAAAAATTACTTTAATATTTTTTATTAACTAGAGAATATTATGACCAATAATTTACTTCGAATAAAAAGATAATATTATACAAGAACTGAAAATACATTATCATTTTATTTTGGGAGATTTAATATTATTATTAGTTGAGAATTTCATGAATATTCTTTGAATAAATTATGAAAATATAGTTAATAGTGGCAAAAACTTAGTATTAGTTTTAGATATCAATATTCGTAGTGTGAATTTTTATTTCTCATATTTTTTAACTTAATTGTTAAAATGCATATTTTTTGAATTTAAATTTTCCCTTAAAATATCATTATCTTATTATAATATTTTCTGATACAAATCCAATTCTCAAAGGAGATTATTAAACTTATTTATTTTATTTATAGAAAAGTTTTAGTCGTTAACTAATAAGCTGTAGTAAGTTTAATGTACTAAATAATTTATTCTTGAAGAATAAATCTAAGTTAGTAATATATATTTCAAATTAGTTTATTCAAATTAAAAGTAAGGATTGAAAAAATTATTATCATTATATTATTATGTAATAAAAGTGTGAACTTAATAATTATAGGAATTTAGAATCTTTTTTCATTAATTTTATTATCATTTATCTTCAATTTAATTTAAAGTAATATTAAACAATTCCTATAAAATTGTTTTAAATTAAAAATGAACATTTTAAAAAAATAAGGAATTAGTAATTTATGAGTAGGTTTATATTTTTCTCATCATAAATATATAAATATTTCCTTATTTATAATTCAATTTAAATTGATATTTATTTAAAAAATTATTTTAACATTTTCCGCATTTAAAAGATTATGTATTTTTTAGATATTTTCAAAAAATATTTTCTAATTTATATCAATAAGTTGAGAGACATAAATATTTATTTACGATTTAATTCTTAAAATATAATCAGTCTTGTAACTATCGTAAAGCTCTATATTAAAATTACTATTTATATTAGTAAAGAGAAATACATGAGTAAATCAGATTAATATCAGTCATTTTATGAAAATTTGTTAAGATTATTTTCTTTTATTTAAGCCTGATAAGTTGATGCGCATATAAAACTAATAAATACTCTTAATTTAATAAATTCATCATAATTAAATGTGAAAAATCAAAACAATAAATTTAAACTCTGCATAAATTTTTTTTGTAGAGAAAAAATTCCTAATACAAAGGTAATTTAATTAAAATATTTAATGAACTTTTAAGTTCAATCATTGAATGTTATTTATACTTATTTTATAAATATTAAATTTTCTCAATAATTTAAATTATAAATATATGACTATTATTAAAATATCAACAATAGTTTCAAAATTAATCTCATTTAATAAATAGATATAAATTGACACAGTGCCTAAGTAATTTTTTATTAGCAAACTTAGCCTATTTATTAGTCCTAATCTGTATCTTTCAATCAAGAAAATAAAATCTTAAGTAAAATATTATGAAATAATGTATTTTTACCAGGCAAAAAGACTTAAAATAAATGTTAATATTAATTATGAATATTTATAAATGAAATAAATAGTTCTAGATCTAAATAAATTATAAATTTAATTTTATACTAATTGTTAAAATATTTTTAATTTAAAAATCTCTATCAAATAAAATATTTAATTTGCGTTGAATTGTAATTAAATTAATTAAATTAACAATTTTACTCTAATTTATTTGTTAAATTAATATATTAATAATGGGATTAAGAATTATTATTCTTGCAATTTAAATCTGCTCCTAATTGGCATAAATAATAAAATGGGTTATTTTAAATATTTGTGGTAATGACTTCAAAATTCATAGAGTTTTAATAGAAATTAAATAAAAATTTAATTTTAAAATAAATTTTCAATATCTTAATATTTCGTTATTTATTAAAATAATAGTTAATCACAATACTAATTATATCAGTTATTGAAATCAATATTCCAGCAAATAATTTAAAAAACATATTTACATATGTACAGAATATTAAAGATAATTAAACAAATAAAAAAGATAAATTAAATTAGTAATGTTGCATGATGATTATAAACTAAAGGTAACTTTAATATAGTTTACAATTATTTATCAAATTAACATTTAAAAATGAAAGTGAAATGTATTTAATGCGATAGTTACTTCAATTTTAATTATGTAATTTTTGTTATTTTGACAAACGGAAAACCCATAACTGTATAAGAGTGTAAAAAATTATTCTATAAATAAATAAAATAATATTTTATATTTTTAAGTGTGAATGCATAACTGCTTGTAATAAATTGATAATATTATGAAATATAGTCAACAATAACAGGTATGTTGTCCAAGATTTGAGAAGACCAGTTCTCATTATTTTAGGATAATATTTAATCATTCTAATAAGTTAATAATATATTCCCTGAATAATATATTAAAGTATATTTATTTATAGGTACCTGAGTGACTACTAATTTTAAAGAGATTTAATGAATTTAAATTTAAAATAATCAATTTTTAGCAAATACAACTACTAAATGATATGAAGGTAAAAAACTTCATTAAAAAAATCTTCTTAATTCCATTAATACCTAATCTCTGTATAAATTATCTGATTTATTTTGGTTGTAATACTGATCATTTTTATTAAATTGAGGTACACATCTTTATTATAAAATTATTAATATGTCCACTTTCTAAAGAAAATCATTGATTTTTTATAATTGAAAAAAGTATTAAATAAAAACACAGAATGGGTATACTGAGCAAAAAACAAAGATATGTCATATAAGGATATGTTGAAAACAATTAGACACATCACCTAGCACAATACACAATTGACATCATTAAAACAAACAAAGATCAATGGGGCTACACATTCTCGAAATTCTAATATTTATTTCTAGAAAGTTAGTAAGAAAGGGCTACTCCACACTCAACCAATTCCAAATCCATCTAACCAAACTGTAATACGTCACGGAGAACAAAGACGACTAAGTTTAACTTTGGACCCAACAGCTCTTCTAAATGCTAAGACTTATAGCAATAAACAACAAATTTATCAGACCTTAAACAAAAACTGATGAGTCCTAAAACCAAATCCCCGCCCCCCCACCTTAAATCGAAAAAGAACATACAGCACCCCCACCAACCTCTGATCGCTATATCATCAGAGATAGTTAACACCAAAAAGAGCTCGAAGACTTTGAGAAAAAGTTCAGAGAATACGAAGACAACCTTAACGACTCCAACAAAAACAGTAGACTCATAACAAAAAAAGTACAATATTCTGACAATCAAGAAGACTGGAGCTCAGTTGAAGAAGCACAAGAATACGATGCTTAAGACAAAGACCAGTCGTCTGAAGACGACTCCAGCCATCACACCTACTACATAGATAGTCAATCGGAATGCTCGGAAAGATTAAGGAATCACTACCGAAAACTTTGCGAAGATGCAAACGTCAAATACGTCATCGGTAACAGGGGGGTACTAAATAGGAAATTAACAATTAAAAGATGAACCTTAAAAACTACTATTAAATAGTAACGATTAATTATAAAGTTATAATTAATAAGTTAACAACTTTTAAGATATGCAGACTATCACTAAGGCTAAACTTATTAACAGGTTCGACACAAGAGAGTCCTGCATCTCAATCTGGCTTAGTACTATAAACTCAAACTTATACAAGCACATTAAACAGTTCGCTAATGTCATTAATGCTATGATAAAGAATCTGACAAGGGCAACATTACTAGGCTGGATCAACAAAGACGACGATGTTTTAAAAACAGACATCTAAACAGGCGTTGGTGCCATGGAAGCTATACAACTCCCCCTAGTCAACTTTTTCAGACTTTTGATAACAATTTTACTAAAAAACACAACAGCCAACGAACTAAGCTGCGTCTCAGTCACAGCAGACTATCATGAACACCTAAACAAAGTTGAAATCTATGTAAAATGCCTACAAAAACACGCATACTTCATGAAAAGTGACTTCGTCCAACTCATCACAACAAGATGCAAAGAATACATCGCTTCCAAGGAGCTTAAATTCTCAATTAACGTCAAACACTTTGACACCTTTTTCAAATTTAAAGACAACGGAGACACAGTCCAAATTCTACACTCAGAACCAAGAAAAGGAGGAAAAAGAAGAGGCAACAAGAGAAGAAACAAAGGAAGAGGAAAACCAAGAGAAGGAAAAAGAAGAAACAACAGAAGAAGATGAAGACTCAGTATACAGGAGTGAATCTCCAAACTAACTAATAGGGCTTGTCCCTTATTTGCATTAAAAAGCAACTTAGATCGGGGGTCCCCAGAGACCTATTATTATTATTATTGATTTTTTATAAAAAAATTAAAAAAAAACATTTTATTTATAAAATAATTGATTAAACTATGTTTTTGTTTAAAATTAGTGAAGTAATTTATAAAATAAGTTAATCATAATACTATATTAATTATTCATAAAAATTAACAAAAAAAACATCATAAAAATTCAAGACGAGTAAAGATCTATAATGGGGATAGCATCATAATTTTCCGAATTAGGATTTATAAAGAGTAGATGATTATTACAACTAAATTCAAAATTATTTTATTTAACAATAAATTCCCTATTTTATTTGAATTATATATAAGGGGAGAAATAAAATGAATAAGTTGCTTTTTAAAATAAATTACATAGTATTATTAATTATTTCATCAATATTCCTGCTTCAGTTGCAATTATATAAAACTCAAACCAAGAAGAATTCAAAGACTCTGATAAATTATCCTAAGATATTTAAGAATCCAACTGTAATTAAAAAGTTATTGGTATTCAAGTAATTGGTAGTTATAGAAATTAATTAAACTGATTAAATCTTGCTCAAATCATAAAAAATAATTTTAAGTAATTTAAATTAATTATCCTGGGAGAAAGAAGTGATAAGAAATTTAGGGAAGCAAAATTATTAAACAATAAAATATATTATCAAATAAAGTTGAATATAAAAAATGGTAGATTTATTTCTTACGTAATTTTTATAAATGAATATTTTGATTAATAATTAAAAAAATTAATATTTCAAAATCTTTTCTTACCCCTATAGGGAAATTTAAACTATTATTCAAAGGATCAACTCACGGATTAAACATATAAATAATTAATATTTATCATATTTTATAAACCTTTGAAAAGATGAAATAAATATAGAAATAATTATTAAATAACATTTAATTAAAAAAGGAAAGTAGTCTTTTATATAAATATTGATTGGATTTATTGCTTCATAATTTCATAAATTATGTGATGATAAAGATCCAACTATATGTTTTATCCTAAGTGAATTTGGATAGGTATTTGGTGGATATTCATTAATAAAATTTATATAATAAATATCTACTACTTAATGCTAATTGTGGAAAATACAAAGATTATATTTTACTCAATAAAATGTCTAATTACCATTAACAATTTGATTTGCTATTCCTTTTAATTTTGAGTTTATAAAAAAGTCTTACCATTTATTTTATAAAATCTTTTACAGTTATTTCATTTTTTCTTGTCTATTTTTTAATGACATTTTATATTTTAGAATTTTTTATAATAATTATTTAAAGTACTTATACTCTTAATCTAAAAGATTTTAGTAAAATTTTATATTTCTACTAAATTTTTATAATGAATTAGATTAAATCAATTTAACTTTTATTGATAATCCTACATCGATTCCCTTAAAATCACCTGATAATGGTTTACAAATAACAGATGACAACTCTTTTGTGTTTACTTTAACCAAAAGATCTATTCATAAGCAATATTATTATCAAGATTATGCTGTATATAATCAAAAAGATTATATTTGTGTTTTTGGAAATGGTGGAGATATATTGCATTTTGATAATTGTGATAAACACAGTGACAATTGTAGTGATTTAGGCGGTACTTACGAAATACCTTATGGATATGAATGTACAACAAATGAAGCAAGATCCTATTTAGCAGGTTAATATACATTTAAAGTATTAGAGATGGAAGTGTATTAAGTGATTTGATGCTTGTAATCATAATTCTTTTTTATTAATGTTTATTTCATATTATAATAGTAGTTACCTTTTATATATTAAAGGTGGAATATAAAATTCTATCTATATATATATTTAATGAATAATTTGTTTAAATATTATGAAGATGTTAATTCTAAAATACAAGAAAAATTTTGATAAGTGTTTTATCAGCATCTTTGGTATTTAGATTCATTATTCATTTATAATATCCAATCAAAATTGTTTTCAATTCTATAGGGTATTTTTAAGTTATGCATATAAAGATTATAAATACTAAATTACTCAAATACTATATTTATGTAAAACCACACATACTTCTAACAACTTACAGATATTCATAAATTACAATCATAACTATGAATAAAAGTTTTGGATTTATTAATTTTAAATCTATCGATTATTATCAACCATTTAATTTTTATAAAAATTAATCATAATAGATATTTTTTATTATTATTTAATCTAGGAAATAATTAATAAAGACATTTAATAAATTATGCAAATATTACAATTAATATTGAAACGAGTTTGATTAATGAAATTAAAATATTTTAAAATAAACAAGTAATATATGGGGCACCTTTGTATGATTCTTATAAATTAAAAATATCTAAATATTATTAAGGGAGGTATAAAGTAATTCACAAAATGGAAAACAAATTCAAAAACTACTGCAGTTTAAATAATAAATTATATATTTTATTTGAAGAATGGAAGTTCTATAAGTATCTTCGAGTGTTTATCTTTTTAAAATACTTTACTCATTTTAATTATTATTTATTATAGTGTGGTTGTATGTTATGCTTAGAATGCATTAAGAACTGCAACCAACAAAGATAAGTTTGGTGTCAAGCATATGAAAAGATTTGAACTTATAAATAATTTTATTTAATAAATGAAAAATATTATATTTAACTCAACCATCTGCTTTAAATTTTTATTTAATTTTAATTAAATGTTAAACCAGTAGTCCTTTAAGAATATATTAATCTAATCAAAGATTTGGAGTCACAAGATTAGCTTAAAAAAAGCTTTAATGAGCAATAATCTAATAATAATGATGATGTTGATTGTAACAAAATTATCTTTTTAAACAAAATTATTTAAATTGGCTTACCTCTGTTTAAGGGAACATAACAACAACTTTTAAAACTTAATTGCTGAAGAATAATGTAAAACGAAACTGACCAAAAATGATATACAGATCTTGATTAATGAATCGTAAGCTGTGCTTAGGAAGAATTATAATAAGCTCTGGAAGCATTTGAGACTACATTAAATTTTAAAGAAAAATTTAGCTGATTTAGCAAACCAGAGATTAAATAATATCTAGTATGAAATTGCTTAGTAACTTCAACAGTTTATATTTTAATTTATTACAGTTTAAGCAAGAGATAAATTCAGACTCATTTTTATTTAATTAAATACTTAGAAGATAGATTTAAAGATATTAATAAGGATAATAGTTTCAACTTTTAGCCAAAGACTATTGAACAAATTAACGTAAAATTAAAGGAGGAAGTCTAAGAAATTAATGGAAATTTTCAAATTGAATTAAAACTATAGAATGATCAAAATAAAGAGCTGAACATCAAACTAGAATCATATAATAGTATATTCAAGGTTTAATTAAAAAATAAAGTAATAAAATCTAGGAATTCTGTTTTTATATTAAAATATACATTTAACTTTTATCTATTTGTTTATAACATATTGGTCATTCCTCGATATATTTAATAAATTTTATATAAATACGGAAAGTTTTCTCAAAAATTAAAAAATAATTATTAATTAAACTATCTATTAATAAATTCTAGCATAAAATGCATTCAAAAGATATTAACTCCGATATATTTGTAATATGAATTATTTTATTTATCAAACTTATTATTATCCAATATCCTTGCTTTTGAAATGATTTCTCAGAAAGATATTGAGAATTAATTAATAGATTAACAATTAAAACCAGATATTTAGCCAGAATTTGACTTGGAAAAGTTCTTGCATAATAAATATTCAAGAGTAATCTAAAGAATATAAGAAAAAAGTATTTAAGGAATTGGTATCATAAGAAATCAATTCAACAGAATTTAATTTGTTTAAGTCTTAAAACATTTAATTAAAATATAAATAAATAATCAATGGAAGAGGTGATACCACAAAATTTGGGAATATTTGAGATATATTTATTTTACCATATTTATCTATTTAATCAACTTAATAATTTTACAATAAATATAATTTATAATGGTCTATAGTTTATACCCTAAAACATGAATTGCTATACAGAGGATCTACTCATGGATAAAAAATCAAATTTACATTAAATAATAATTATTATCAATTATATCTAACAAATTGATTTAGCAATATTATAGTTTATTGGATTTACTCCATCTAAATTCCACGAATAATGTGAAAATAAAGGCAGGAAAGTTACATTTATCCTGAATGAATTTGGATAAGTGTTCGGAGGATTTACATTTATTATTTTATTTATTTTTGTATTTATATGTAGATATACTATATTATATAGAATATTTATAAATAATCAAATATACATGGGAATAAAATAGTATAAAGAATTAATAACTTTATAATAAAATAAATATAATTGTATAACATTTTTGCTATAAGAATAAATAAATTAATGCTTTAAGTTTAAACACTTTTATTAAACATAAATATAAGATTTTAAGAAATATTCTAATTTTTTTCTTCTAATATTGTAAAATAAGTCATACTAGATCGTAATATGATTTCATTATGAAAATATCAAATAAATTTATACATGCCTTTAATGTATTTTAATTTATTATGTTATAATTTTATTCTAAAATTAAAGATAATATATTATTAAATTTTTTAGAATTTTTTAACAATCGCAAATATGAAAAAGTATCTTGTATTAATTATCTTAATTTACATCTATACCATATACATCCAGCAACTGAGCAACTTGCATGGCATTATGATATGAGTGCATTTGTGTTTAGTTTGAACAAGCAATCAATTCATAAATTATATAGAAATTAAGGCGCATCAGTTATACATTTTTGTGATAGCATGATGACATTTGGATATGGTGAGAATGACTGTGACATTTATATTTCTGAAAATTGTGATGTAAAGGAAAGTAGTTATTGTTATCTAGGTGGATCTTATGAATTACCAGAGGGATATGAATATGGGTCAGATGAATCATAAGGCATATTTAGGAGGTTAATTCTCATTTAAGGTGTTAGAGATTGAAGTTTATTTAGTAATATGATTTATAATGTAGATAAAAACTAGTATTTATAATGTTAGAATTTTAATCTTATAAATAAATCTTATAAATATTTATATTTTCAGATGATTGAGCTATTGTATTTTTTGTAATATAAAATGAATTTTAAGATGATGCTTTTATATTATAAATGATGATTAAATATATATTCTATTTAATAATTTAACGAATTATATTATTTTATTCATAGAACGCAATAATTTAATTTATATAAAGTTACTGGAATTGAATCCATTTTATAATAATTATTATTTTTAGTATTTATATATGATTATATAATTGTACTTATTGATGATAATTTTAGAAGTTAATGAAATTAATTGATAGAAAGTAAATTATTCATATTATAAGTTGAGAATCCATTTAATTAGTTATCCTTAGCATATTAAATATTAAACTATTAAGATGTCAGACACCTGTAGTCAGTGCAACAAACTTTTCAATTTGACTTTTAATTTTCTATTTTATTTAAATAAGACGAAAAAACGGCCTATTACACTTGAGTATCATTTTATAAAAATTTAAATTAATTTAATGAGTGTACATGCATTTGGTGCTTGGAATGCATCGACTTAAACTTGAAAGACAATCCAAAGAGAGAAATCTACTGTCCTTTAGATGAGGAAGTCAATACTATTAAATTTAATTATATTTACTATGCCTGTACCATTGAAAGAAAGCAAACTCGTTTTAAGAAAACTTCAATCTTTGGATTAACTTACCATTTTCTGTGAAGATCATGAAGGCTAGATTGCTAATTTGTATTGCACAGATTGCTCGATACCAGTTTGCTCTCATTGCAAACTTGATACTAAATCTTTATAAATTTAATTCTAAATAATTTACACACAAAGTGCATCCCCTTACTGAACTCAAACAATCTAACTTCAAGATTTACACTAACAATTTTTATATACAATATTTTTATAAATGTAGTAAAACTGTTAGATGAGTATTCATTTGAGAACATGAAATCTAAGCTCATTCAGTTAAGCACTAATGAGAGCTAAGTGAATTCATCACAGTTTAAAGAAACTATTAAAAAAGTTCACAGAATTTATCAATATATTATATAAATGCTAGGTGTCATAGTAAGTGAGGAGGAGTCCCAAAAAATTAATTATAATATAAATAATTTAAATTGACTTAGCACATTCGTTAGAAGATCCGCTTTATAATCCCTAAAACAGAATCATACCCCAGAGATCAAATTATTAATATAATTTTTAATTGTAAATATTTCAATATTTGGATAATAATTTAATGAGAATTAAATTTTTTCTTGGCAAAATGAAAAATTTGATTTACAAATTTACTTTAAAGATAATAAATTCCAAGCAAGAAGTACGTTGAGAATAAGCAAGTATAATAATTAAAGGGATATTAATACTAACATAAAATAAACTAAAATCACAACAATTAGTTAAGATAAAAAAATTTAATAAAAAAAAAATTTATAAAACAATTTTTTTAAAAACGTTATTTCTAAAATGATTCAATTAGAATGATTCATCATAAAAATAAATCTTTATTATTATCATTATTATTAATATTTTATTTTTATTTTTAAATCAAATATGGCGGAAGAGCAGAAAACTTAGAGCAACTTAAACCTTTAGACTATCTAGCAACTGATTAATGATTCTCAGTCAAAAATGAGAGAAGAATTCAAATAAACTCTGGAAGCTTTTGAAAGTAATTAAAATCAAATTAATAATTAAAATAATGAGTCAATTAACCTAATTATTGTTGAATATAATTAAAAATATTAATGTAATCGTATGTTAATGCAAAATCTTTTATTATGCATTATTTTTAAACAATGAATAAGAATTGATGAATACCAAATGTATTATTAATTTATTTTTTTATTTTGATAATAAGACTGCACATGATAATTAAGATAAAGCATTTGAGGAATGTTCATATTATTTTAATTGTTTAATTGGAATACAAGAATGACGTCTAATCAAACTTTTACATATATTTATACATTAAACTTATCTTTGAGATGTGATGCTTTTGAAAATGCTCTTGAGATAACAAACTAAAAAACTAGTAACTTAGAGTAAACTTGTAATCAGCTATAATAATTGAATAATGATTACGTACAGAAACAATAACTATTTATTATAATTTAATATTATAGCTTTTGCAAAATCAACTTGACAAGACTTAACAAGATTTAGCTACCTTCATTCTTACAATAAAATAAGAAATTCAAAAACATGACACTTTGCTAGTGGATATTTAGGGGGGAAAGTTTCCTGCACCGGTTTATTATAAAAAAATTTTTTGGTTAGTTTCCTGCACTAAATTTTTTTTCATTTTTTAGAATTCGATTTTTATCACATTTATCAACAAAATTTTTTACTAATTTTTTATATATATTATTACTTAATCTATTCTTCAATTAATCAATATCTTTATTAACATGGAATCTAATCACCATCCAAGCAAGGATAAAATTTATCCACTATATAGATTTCATCTGATATTAGTAGACTTCTGTATCTCAACCATAATATTGTTCTCTCTGTACTAATGAAATTCCAAATATTTTATTCAATTGTTGTTAAAATTCTAATTATTTCTTTCAATGATATATAATATTAGATAATGTTTAATACTATATTTTCATGCAGTTCGCACATGATATAAAAAATATCTTAAAATTTATGGGTTGTAAAAACAATTTATTGTTAAACTTATGAAATTTTACATATAAAAAAAGTGCAGGAAACTTTCCCCCCCCCATATTTAGTTTAATTAAATTTAAATAATTTTATACTAAATCTTAGATTGATAATGAAAGTGCCATGCTTGATACTTTTTTTAAAAAATTAAAATCAATTTTATACAAATAACAGTTGAGTTATATTTTTAAGCCAAGAAAATTTGAATATTATAATATGTTTTTACATTTTATAAGAACTATGACATTTAAAAAAAGTAAGTTCCTTAAGGAAAATACATAAATCAGGAAATAATTTTTTGGGTTCCAACAAAGTCTAGAGAAAAAAATGGCCTTGCCAGGATTTTGATATTGAACACTTTAAAATTTATGATTCAATATTAACTTTTAAACTTACCTTAATTCTTTGAGGAATTGTAAAATTAAAACTGCCTGGACTCTGTTGATTATAATTATAAAGATTAGTAATGTTGAAAAATGCGATAGATTTATAAAACTCATTAAGGTTCTATTTAAGGATATAATAAAAAACTTCTTGCTTCGAAAAACTTTCTTTCTTTTGAATTTTTATTTTGCTCAGTTTTTATAAAATAAAAAGTAATCTAGTTACAAATAAACCTAATTTTATAATTATTTTAATCATTTTTTTAAAAAAATGGGTGGTACCTGTCTCACACCCCCCACTTTTATTATAGTAAAAATAAAAACTCAAATTATCTTACCAACCAAATTTGGGTCAAATATCACGAATTTAATAATTAAAAAACTTTTTGGTAACTCTTTGAGGTATTATAACCTTGAAAAATTTATCGATTTATCATAAAATAAAAAATATAAATAGTTAAATTATGATAATTTTTTGGTGATATTTTCCTCCAAAAACTTTCACTTCTTAACTTATAATTTCATGTGTACTGAAACTTGGATACAACTTATTCTATTCTTTGGAGTGACAAAACTATATTATTCATAAAATAATTTATTATTCACTTTATTAAATCTTAATTCAATTTTAAATAGACTCCAAGATTCAGTACACATGAAATTATAAGTTAAGAAGTGAAAGTTTTTGGAGGAAAATATCACCAAAAAATTATCATAATTTAACTATTTATATTTTTTATTTTATGATAAATCGATAAATTTTTCAAGGTTATAATACCTCAAAGTGTTACCAAAAAGTTTTTTAATTATTAAATTCGTGATATTTGACCCAAATTTGGTTGGTAAGATAATTTGAGTTTTTATTTTTACTATAATAAAAGTGGGGGGTGTGAGACAGGTACCCCCCAAAAAAATTAAATTGTTTGACTTATAGCAATTAATAAAATCATGTGAGGTAAATTAATATACTTTAGAGCAATTGATATCTTTTTACTCTTCATTTAATTAATTGACTAAATACTTAAGTTATTACAATATTAAACTTCAGAATATAACTGATTAAATGTATCTTAATGAAAATTGAATTCACAATTTTGACTATATTATTTTTTTTTTAATTTCAAATTGTTTAGTACTTTTAATAAGGAAATAAAGCATGTTAACTTTATATATCAGGATAAAAGCTATATTGGGGCAATAAATTTAATTTTTATTAACAAAACTTTTCGCCAATACATCTGTATTCATTTCATTTTATACTTTAAAAATAATTAATGACAACAATAAAAATACAATTTAATATAATTATGGATTGTTATTTTACAAATTCTTGACATACAATCGAAAAATGTTTGCAAAATAAAAAGAATATTAAAGATAGGAAATTATTTCAAAATTTTTATCTAATAAAAGTTAAAAAACACTTTTATATATTGATTAAAAGATAAGTGAAAATATGAATATTAATTTTTTAAATAAAATATTGGATTATTCTAATAGATCTATTAAACTTATTTTGCAAAACTTCTTATAAAAGTATTCATGCTTCATTTGTGACTTTAACATTTTTTATTTGATTTTATTTAATTGATACTCTTCAACTTAAGATTTAAGAAGTTAATGATTGCAAGTCAAACAATTCAAATATTTATGAATAATTACATAAAAAATATTGATATTAATTTAAAATTTTAATAAAATATTAAATATACATGATTTTAATTCAAATGGCTTGTTATTTGAAGAAATTTAATTTAAATCATTACAGCTATTTCTCACAAACATATCAATAATTAATGAAAAACTGAATGACATGATTAAAAAGGCTAATAATTAAAACAATGATGACAAAGAATTAATGACTTATTAAGTATATTGGAAAGAATTGATGATATGCTAATATAGGTAGTTGGTTGATATTGAAATATAAAAATAATAAACAAGTCTTCTTCAAACTCAAATATCATTAAAATAAATATATTCAATTATAATAGGAAAATAAATGAAAATTAATAATAAAATATTAATAATTTAGAGGCAATTAACCTAAATAATATACTGATTTCTTAATAAAAACTAATTAAGCACTTATACTAATTTTTGGTAGAGCATTAACTATCGATCCCTGAAATGAGATATATTGAGTTTAATTCAAAAAAAAATAAACATAAAAATCACCCTAGTTTAAAGGCGATTTATCTCGCTTATTCAAAAGTAGTGTACCGCCAAATGTAAATATAGTTTAATTTAAATAATATCTAGATATTCCCATATTATTTAGGTTAAGTCAAAGTCAATTGCCTCAAATCATAATAGTTTTATATTAACTATCATTTAATTATTCTAACTTCGAACATATTTCTACAATAATTCATATTGAATTTAATTGCCTTAATGATTATTATTTTATAGTAAAATCCAAACGATATCATTAAATTGATTTATAAATTTATGATAATAAATTTGAATATTTGACTACTCTAGCAAGCAATTTAAGCTATTGTATAGAGGATCTCGAGATGAATATACTGCTTAAAAGTTCCATCAATTCTGTGATGATAAAGGGAATACTGTGTGTTTTATTCTTAGCGAATACGGATAAGTATTTGGTGGATTTACATATATAGTTTAAAAATTATTATTGTTATTATATTAGATTATATATAAAATAATTAAATAAATTTTGTATTTTATAAAAATTATTTAAAAATTCTTTAATAAAATGTCGTAGTTCATATTTGATTTGAATCTTCAAAATTAATCATTTGATTCATCATTAATTATTAAATAATACTTTAACTATTTAACTTTTAACATTCAAATTAATTCTTACATCTCTTCCATGGACATCACCTGATAATTCTATATCATTATAGTGACCCCTCTGCATTTGTGTTTAGTTTGAGTAAGAGATCCATCCATAAACAATATTAAAATTAAGAATAGGCAGTTAAACATTATAAGGATTACATGTGTGCATTTGGAGATGGTGATATTGGTATTTGTGATAATTGTGATAAGAATAGTAATAGTTTTTGTAATTTAGGATATACTTATGAACCACCTAATGGATATAAGTAAGGATCAAATGAAGCAAAATCATATTTAGCTGGATAATATGAATTCAAAGTATTAGAGATTGAAGTGTATTCACTATTATGATTTAATCCTAATTATATTTTTTATTTGTTTTATTCAGATGATAATTTATTTAATTCTTTTTTTATATTTATATTGTTATTATATAATTTTTAAAATCTTTATTGGATATTATTAATTTAAGTAATAGCAACTTGTTTATCTTATTGATGACAATAGGTATAAAATATATTAATAATTAGAATTAAAAAATAAGTGTATTAATTAGTTATTATTGAATATAAATTTTCACTGATATAATTATTTTTTATTTTTGAATAATATCAGTATCATGTATTTATTTGGAGAAAAACTATAAAAATTAGATGATAGATTTATTATATCTTATTATTTCAGTTTAATAAAGCAAAATATACTACCTTAAGTTCAATTGTATGAATTAATAATGTATAAGGTTAGTCTTAAAAATTAATTATGATCAAATTTCCATCAAGATAAATATTGCTTTCAATTTAAAAGGTTAGAAACTTTAATATAGCAGTAACTAAGTCAATTTTTTGTTTTATGTATTAGCAATAAATTACAACCATCAAAATATTATAATACAAATTATTAAAATAAAACAAGATATTTTATTATGTGTTAATGGGTTAATAATAAAATCCAATTTAAATATAAAATAAGGAAATTTAAGGTATTAAATTAGAGGATAACTTTCTTTTATAGTATATATATTTTTTATCCTTTTGATCAATATAATATAGCGTTTTTATCAATATATCATTTTAGTAGGAATACATTTGATTTGGGAAAATAAATAATAAATAAAATTTTAATAATTTAAATTCGTGGCAGTTAACCTCTTCAGTATGGTACTTGTTTGAAAGAGAATTCAAAATTAGCTGGACATTTTTATTTGGCAGCACCCCTCTATCGCATCCCTGGAGCGAGATAATTTGACTTTAATTTTGGCATTAAATTCAACTAAACAAATCACCCAAAATTAAAGTCGAGTTATCTCGCTCCAGGGATGCGATAGAGGGGTACCGCCAATAGTAAAGTCCAGCTAATTTTTAATTCTCTTTCAAACAAGTACCATATTGAAGAGGTTAACTGCCACGAATTTAAATTATTAAAATTTTATTTATTATTTATTTTCCCAAATCAAATGTATTCCTACTAAAATGATATATTATGATTGTTTGAATTACTCTAGTTCATCCTATAATATCTTGATGGCCTATAAATTTCATTAATAGTTCTAATTTATATTCAATAGGTTTTTGTCATAATATTTTTAATCATTGTAAATTTTAAATGATCTCGTAATTATTACAATTGTTATTATACTTACCTATAAACACTAACTAATTTCTATGAATATGTTATTTAACGAGTCAAAAAATCTTAAATATCGAAAGTATAAAACGAAAGCTATCAGGTTTCAGTGGTTGACTGGTCCAAGCAAAAAGAGTGCCCCATGACGATCATTACAAAATGAAGCACAGACGGTGAAATGATATTCGAAATGATTACGAGAAAAGATATGACATGTTACGAGACTCTCATCATCTAATAAGAGACATTTGGGGTTTTAAATAGCCAAAGTTATCTTACTGCTTAAAAGAGACATAGAGACATTAGAAATAAAAAAAATAATATAATCAAATTAAATTAAAATATATAAAAGTTCAATAAATACTATTATATAGGCATAAAAACAACAAATATATATTTGAGATTTATAATCTCAATTGATAGTTTCAAAATATCCTTACTTAAGTTTTATATCATAATCACTATTATCTTATATTGATCTTCATTGTCTCAAAAACAATTAATAATTCATGCTTCATTGATTTAAGATATTAATTAGAATGAAAGTAATCATTATTGGTCTTAAATATAATTAAATCATACAATTAAATAATTTATGCGCTTTCTAACTAATTCAATATACCTTCTACAAAACTTTCAAAACGAACTTATATCACTCAATAAAATAATAATATTAGTTTTTTAAATTAAAATTGAGTAGGCAAATCATCTTATATGCTGTTAGCTTATTAAATTGTATATACAAATAGAAATTTATTTGTCTAAATTCAATAATCTTTATTGTATAAGTATTTTCTGTAATTTTCTCTTTTAGATTAAGTAAATCGTATTTTTACACTTTTATTAATAATTTCTTTTCAATTTAATAATTTGTTTAGTAATCAATTTTATTATCTCTTAATATTTTTCAATTTTCGCCTTGCCCATTATATGCCATTCTTATATTCCAATTTAAATAAAATTACTCTTATAGTATAAAATAATGAAAAATAAACATATTATTTTAATAAAATTAAATTTTACAACTAAACTGAGCTTTATGGATTACTTGAATAAACAAAGAAATGTTTCTCATTCTTTGATATGATTAAATTATTATTATTATAATTTTTTTTATAACACTTTAATTGAATCTGTAAAATAAAGAAAATTTTCTTCTCATAAACTAAATTATATTCATAGAAGCTCAATATCTATAGAAGATATTGAGATTGTAAAACCCCATAGATCAATTAAGACACGAAGATTGGGGAAAAGAACAATTAAGTTAAAAATTAATTATAATTGGCTGAAATTAAAAATAATTAGGCTAAAATCAATTTTACACACCCTGATTGGTTTATTTTATAAGGACAATTAATCGAGCCAATAGTTTTAATAATTAACTCAAACATTAAAATTATACGCCAATTATAATTAATTTTAAATTTAATTGTTCTTTTCCCCAATCTTCGTGTCTTAATTGATCTATGGGGTTTTAAGAGAATTAAGTTATTAAGAAGTGATTTGAGTAATAGGCAGCAAAAAAAATGTTTTATTATATTAGTTCTATATTTAGAGTTATATTTGGAAAGTAATGCTAATTTAGAAAAAATATAACATATTTTGACGTGTAGAGAGTTATGAAAAATACAGATATAAACAAACAAATTTTTTTATCTATTTGCAAGAGTTAAATATTGAACACAAATGACTTTTCTAATTTTAATTATCTTAAAAATATTTACTAAATATTGTTAGTTAAATATAATATGCCATGTATTAACTTTTAGCATAAAATCAAATTCTTATAGCTTCACCATGTTAAATTAAAAGACTATAGGAATATAGAGAATTATTTTCATTTGAAAATACAAAATTTAAGCATAAATGGTGGTAAAATGTTCAATATGATAATTATTTATGATTTATGGAAAATGTTTTTAAGAGCTTATCTGAGTTAATTTCCATTTTATTAAATAAACAAGAAACTATTCTACAAATTTATTTCGAATAGAATTAATATTAAAATAATTTAAATGAGAAAATTAAACTTGAAAGTAGTTTGCTCTAGGGCTATTAGAAAGTTTCAAGAATTTTTTGCAATTTATTTTTTTCATATGAGTTGTTGATTTGAATAATTTAAGAACTTAATATAGGAATATAAGGAAGAAAGCTATCCATAATGCATTTACTTAAACACTTTAAGTTAAAAGGATCTACTAACATGATTTAAGAATTAACATATTTAATTTATTTTGATATTTCAAAAATAATCTGCCATACGATCACAATATAATAAAAAGTCATATTAACTTTATAGTAAAAATAGTTGTTTTTATATTTTATTATAATTTTATGATAATACTAATATTATATAATATGTTAATACTTGACTTACATCGTTTTTATTTGTTTAAACTAAGACTATTATTAATTTTAAGAAATTAAACTATAAAAGTTTTATACTGTATTACTTAATCATAATGCAAAAATGATATTCTAAATAGCAATATTATATTCATTGAAAACAATAATTATACCAAGAAAAATTTTGAAAATATTATATTTTTTAATCTTTGAATTTTATATTTGAATGTAAAATGTTTAAACTCCATAATTTAGGCAAAACTAAACAAGAATATTATATAAATTAATTTTTAAAACTTAAAAGATTACAAAATTTTACTCTATCATTAAAATTAGTTAGATGTTTAATTAATTTATATTTCTCGGTAACTATAGTTTTCGATTATCTTTTATCAAATTATTAGTATAAACTTTGAAAAAAATTTGACCTGCAGTTCTGAAAACGATTTTATGTCGTAAGAGAAATAAGGTAAGTCTGGAATAGATATTTACAGATAAGAAGATGCTAATTCTCAATAGCAAATGAAGGTGCCACAGCCTTTTGAAACTCTTATTTAACTTTGCATTTAATAAAATAGATATATCTCTAATAATTTAAAGACTCACTTTAAAAAAAGCAAAATAACTTTTGAGGAATTATAAATAAAATTAAAAAAAGCAGATTATTAATAAAAAAATTTTTGATGAGAAAAAACTTTTAGTACGATTATATTATATTGTAAAAGCAAATTATTTTAGTTTTAAGGTGAGTTACCAATGAGTGAATTTATAAATAATTTATTCCAAATCAATATTTTAGTCTTATCAAAGCATTCTTCCATTATAAATTTATTACTAGAGCTTTTCATTTAATAGACTCTGAAAACTCGAATATTTATGTATTAAAAATTGCTTACCTCATTAACTATAAATGCATAAGACTTTCTAGAAATAATTGTTTTATGATTAATGAAATTTATTAATTTTTTATCATTATATATTTATATCTCATATATAGAGAAAGTAATTTAGTTATAATGTATAAAACATAATATAATATAAATAAAAATAATATCATTTAACCATTTTTTATTTTTCATTATAATCTATTATAAAAATAAACTTGTAACTTAAAGTAAATCAAATTATAAATAGATTATAAGTAATATAGCGTAATGCCAGTAATAAAATCTAGCTAATTTTAATTTTCCTACAGAATGAACAAACTCTATCATTCAATATGAATATTCAGAATTTCACTTGCCATTACTTTATTTATAGTATATTTAATTTAAATTAAACTCCATAAATTGAATTTATAAACAATATAATACTAAAGTGATTCCTTAAATCCAAATAATATTTTTAAAAAATAATAATTGTAAATTAGGAAAGATTCTGGTAACTGGTGAATGAGGTTCCAAATATAAACTTATGATCTCGTTTGAAAAACTACAGCAGAATTAAACTTGAAGGAAATCAAAGAGATGGACAATTTAGCGAAGTCGAAGTAAACCTAGCAGTTGTAGAGAATTACTATATCCACAAATAAGGAAGATAAAAGGATAGGGGAAGTACTAAATCAACTTCATCCAGGAGTCATAAGGGATAAGGTTTAAACCTAAAAACAGGGTAGGAACGATGATTCGAAGGATAAGGTGCAAATCGAAAATGGGCAATAGAAAGAGGAGGAGAAGATTCAGAATAAAAACTAAAATGTAAGAGGCAACAACGAGAAGTGATTCTAAGTTTAGTAATGAATTACAAATATTGCATTTTATACACGAAAAAACATTTGCATTTTGTGTTTTAATTATTTACATATATTATCTATATCTTATAGTAAATTATTATAGCAATTTTAATAATATTAATTGCATATATCCTGACATTTACTAAGTATTACTTTTGAAATTCAATAAGCATTTTGATCTAATGTGATTTATAATTATCTAATAATTAATATGTCAAATATCAAAGTTAAAAATCAAAAAGAGAAGTAATAATATTTGGCATATAATTATTAACCAGAGTTTAAAATTTCTATTGAGATATATAAATATTTAAAATTAATATTTAGATTTAAAAATCAATTATTAATAAATTATAAAAAGCTTTTTGAATTTTAAATCTTAAAAAAATTAAATCATAGGTTTTTTGCATATAATTGATTAAATTTTCTGGATACACTTGTTATAGATAAAAATGAAAAAAATCTATTTTTTCATCATAAATTTCGATTATCATTAGATGAAATTAATAAAATACTATTTTTTAATTTTTAATATAGACTCTATATTTAAGCCAAATTTAAATATACTATAAATAAGTTTGTCTAAATTGATTGAGTGAACTTATTAATTAAAACACGCGTTATATATATATAGGAGCTTGCATATTTATTATTTATTATTTAATATTGATCAATATATTATAACTTACTAGAGCAACAAATCTTTTTTCACAAAATATATAAAGATGGCAGAGAAATGCAAACAATGCAATAACTTCTACAATTTATTGAATTTACTTTAAAATTTGACCACAAGAAAGCC
Organism: Oxytricha trifallax; assembly: GCA_000711775.1. Lineage (NCBI taxonomy): Eukaryota > Ciliophora > Spirotrichea > Sporadotrichida > Oxytrichidae > Oxytricha > Oxytricha trifallax. The sequence goes on along the minus strand of ARYC01000587.1, from coordinate 72,544 downwards.
TATCATTACTAATGAGTGTTTTAAATAAATAAATATTAATTATGATGCAATGATTAATCTGTAATTGAAATAATAAATAAATTATCTTGATAAACAGTTGAGATTATTTATTAAAAAAATGTGCTGCTGTATTTACTGTTTGGAATGTATTACAACTCTAATGAATGGAAATTCACAAAGGCAAATGCTATGTCCTGTGTGCGAAGAGATCAGAACTCATTAATTTATACACAAATATATCTTTACTTACTCTACCAATAAAAATATATTTAAATTATAATTAATTATACCAGAAGAGTTGAAAGCAAGCGTTCAGATCATGAAAAACGTGAGATCTCAAGACTCCCTTTAAATTATTTGTGACGAGCACTAATCTAAAATCACTGCTTAGTACTGCCTCAAGTGTGACATCCCGGTATGCACTGACTGCGAGTTAACCACTCACAAGGATCACCAACTTATCAACCTAAAGCAATCCAAGTTTATTTCCTACACAGAAAATGCTTTTAATTGAATATAAAATGTGAAATCAGTGTTTGATGAGTACTCATATCAAACTGTGAATTGAATTATTTCAATATTATTTAAAATGAAATCCAAATTAGACAAGTATGCTAATAATGAAGAGGTCTAATTATCTTCGTCTCAATTCAAATCTATGATCTCAAAGGTTTCTAGAATTTTATAATATTATTAAATGCTGGGACATCTTGTAGATGACGAAGAAAGAAAAACAATTCTTAATGTTTTATTATTTTAATTGACTTGCCTGCATGTTTAGGGGAACCTCAAAATGACCCTTAAAATTTGAAAAAAGCTATTGTCTTGGGGCAGATTATTTGAAAATATAAATAAATAATTACTTAAGGAAAAGGAGTTCCTTCTGAACTGAGTCATTGAGACATAAAGCACTTGATAAATGAATCGCAAGCTATGCTAAGAGAAGAGTTCAAATAAGCTCTAGAAGCATTTGAGAACACCTAACTCTAGAAAGAAAAGATCTTAACTGATTCTACTAACAAGAGGATAAGTGACATCTAATCAGATATATCTAAATAACTCCATCAGTTAGTTATTTATAATTTTATTGTGAAAGTTTAGACAAGAGATATAAGCTGACTTAAATATATAAATATGAGTATTAATTTATTACTTAGAAATCAGAATCAATCATGTAGTTAAAGAAGATGAACTTAACTAAAAGCTATTGACTGTTGATTAAAAGTATAACAAATTAGCCGAGTAAGTGGAAGAAATTAAAGGCAACTTTTAGATTGAACTACAGCATTTGAATGATTAAATTATGGAAATTAACACAAAGACTGACACAATTAAACAGCAAACACAAGACCAAATTAGTAACTAAACAAATCAGCTTTTGGAATTCATATTTAATCATTATTTTTCTTATTATGGTTTATAAATCCAAATTTTGATTTTTAAAGGCCTTATATTTTATAAATTTTAAAGATGAATGTTTGTTTATTTGTAAGTCATCTGATCTTTAAATAATTAATAATTTTTATTGTTTAAAATAAGCAAAATTTACTGTCACTTATCTATAATTTATAATTTATTGTAAAATATTTTAGGAATACATTCGATTTGGGAAAATTAATTAAATTCAATTAATTAAATATATTAAATCATGGCAGTTATCAAATCCAAAGTGACTCAAATTCAAAAATAAATGGATTCTAAGGTTGATCTCACAACTTAAACTGAACTTTACTATTGAAAATATTTCTGAATCATCCTAAAATGCGAAATATTATGATTTTGAGCTAACTCCCAAAAATAATATAATAGGTTTTCTCGCTTGAGCGATGAGGTAAATTAAATATTGCAATAACATCCACCATGACATTTTTAATGCTCTTTCAAGAGTGTATAATATTGTTAGGGTCTGGAGAAATTTTCACAACAACATAAATGAGGTTTATTAATATTTAATTCATTTTAATTTATTTTCCCAAATCGAATGTATTCCTACAATACTTTAAATAATTGGCTGATTGAGCTAAAACATTAATATTATACATTAATATTTTATTATAATTAGAAAAAATCTCTGTACATAAACTTTTATTCTAATAAAAAGAAAATAGACATTAATTCAATATATTATAATTTTAGCTCAATACATAAAATTTTAATTTTTACTTTTTTATAGATTATATTTGATAAATTTAATATAAGTAATTACTTTTTGTGACATACCAATTGTAATTTTAAATATAGATATCGACATAAAGTCCATATATTTAATTAGCTATGTCAAATTAATTTAAAATGATTAAAATTTTTGTTTTAAAAGACTTTGTTCTTTTGACAATCTTTTTTCCCTCAACTAAAATTTATCGATTAAATTTATTAATTAGTAATCAAAGGAAATTATTTTTTAATTTAATATCTGGTATTATTTAAAACCTAGATATTAAATCTATTTAATTATAAATTCTAGGAGCTCTTGAAATCAAAAGATGATAACCTTAATATTGTTGAATTGATTAAATTATAATATAAAATAATGCAAAAATGTTTTTTATTATTAAATTTGAAAAGGTTGCTGTTGGTGACCCATAATCTCTAAATTAGATAAATGACTAAGAAGCAGCTATTGCCTAATTACAAATTCAAGTTAATCAATTAAATATTATCCATGAAAAAGATCTGAATATATTAAACTTTAAGAACTTAGTACATTAAGAAATAACGAAATCAGATTAAAGTTTACTCAAGCCATCGCTCATTTAAATAATATATTTTTCATTAAAGATGGTAGTGATAAGCAGTTTTTAGGATGGTAAGTTAAATAATATATAGAATTTAATTATATTATTCAAAATTATATAAAAACCTAGAAAAAATCATTATTAACTAAAGAAAGATTTGATTAATAATAGCTCTCCCATTAAAAGTTTAATTTACTATTTAAAGGATCTACTCATGGTTTGAATTTATTTTTAAATAAATGATAAAATCTTATTTTAAATACTATAATTAATAATTTTGGAATTTAATAATGTAACTTATTTTATTATTATAAATGCAAATTAATATATTATATAGTTTTAAAGCTTCAAAATTTCATGAATTATGCAATAACAAAGGGCCTACAGTTTGTTTTATCCTAAGTGAATTTGGACAGGTCTTTGGTGGATTTACATCTATTTTAGTTTTTAATTATTATGAAATTTATTATTTAAATTAATAGCACTATTTTGTTTATATTCAATGATAAATCCCTATTAAAAGTTTTAATATAATTGTTTAGACTTTATTGATATATTATGAAGAAGAGATTATAATTATTTTATACTAAAAATATTACTTTAGACAATGCTTTTATTAAATTATAATAAATTTTAATTAGTTAACTTAATTATAATTAATATTCAATCGATTAAAAATTATTAAAAAATTTTGTGCTAAAATAAACGCTTAATCTTTTTGCTTTTCAAATATAAATTAAATTTATTTATCATTTAAAAATGCTAAATTAATTTATTAAAATATTTTTTTATAATAAAAGTTAAGAACAAAAATATATTATAGAAGTATGTTAAATTGTAAATTCAAAGTTTGATAAATGAAGTACTTATAAAATTAAATCTCTCATTAAAGTTTGTGATTTAATCATTTTGAATTAAATTAAGCTCAATAAATTTGCTTTAAAAAGACTCGTAAAATTGTAATTTTTATCACACTGATTTTAACCTTGGTATATTATAACCCATTTAGTTCGTTATCAAATCCAAATGAAGCTTTAAAAAATTAAATATGCTTTTAAATTACTTAATTAAATCTTTTAAATAGTTAATTAAGAATAATTTTATCTAAAATCCATTTATTAATTAATAGTTGCTTTCATTGAAAATAGAAAACGATATAAATTTATGAGAAATTAATAAATCCGTTTATGTATAAGATCTGGATTACAAATACAGACATAAATATTCTAAAGTATTTTGATTCATATGTTCTTGTAAAACAATCATTACAATATTCAATAGTCACTAACTTTTTTTAATGTAGACCGTTTTTATTCTAGCATAAAATTTGAATATAATGTAAATTCATTTAATTTAAAAAATTAATTATAAATATTAAAAAATAATTAAACCAATAAAAAAATACTTGTTCGATTGATAATTAAAAAATTGACTGTTCTTCATTTTCACTCCAGGGTGAGATAAATCAAAGTTAATTATGTGTGATTTGTTTAATTGATTTAAATGTTTAAAAATAAAAATGATTTAACCCGATCCAAGTATTGGATAAACTGGGGGGAAGAAGTTTCCTGCGCTCGAGGAAGTTTCCTGCACTGTTTTTTTCTTTATGTTAAATTTAATAAATTTTACATAAATAAACAAATTTAATATTTTTATGACCCATTAAATATTAAGAGCATATTGTTCATCATTGAAGTAGCTCAAAAATAGTCTAACATTATATAGGCATGGTAAAAACAAGATAAATTTAATCAGAATTTCACTAACAATTGGATACAATATTAGAAATTACTATGGTAAAGCAATATAAAGTTAAAAAGACATTATCCGCATATATCATATGAAAAACGTCAGAGTTTTTGGAATCTGAAGAAAGATATCGACTATTGATTAATAAATTAAAGTATAATTATAAGAATGAAATTAGTCAGGAAATTGGTTGGTAGTTGTTCTAAAGATTAATTAAATTAAAAAAAATTATAAATTAAAAATTAAAAAAAGTGCAGGAAACATCCCTATAATTTCTTTTTATCATAAATTAATGCAGGAAACTTCTCCCCCCCGATAAACTATATCGCAAATAGTAGAAGTCCAGCTGGATGAATTTTTATTTATTTAGTCCCAATTTAATAGGTTTAGACTTTGTAATTGCAAATAATTATATAATTATATTTATTATTTTTACTCACCAAATCAGAATGATTCCTACATAATTAATATTTATTAACTCTTTATTTTAGAAAATTTAATTTAATCATTCATTGCTTACAAATATTATAAGAGCTATAATTAAGGATAACACCACTTTAAATAATATCTATTATCAAAATCATAACAACAATAAATGAATATCACAAGTAATTTAATTAAGTTGATCAGTATTTACACTTTATAATATATTTTACTATAATCTAATTTATTTAAAAGTAATTCTTTTCATTTGTTATATTATAAACTTTAAATAAATGTCAGTAGATGAAATAAATTACTTTACTTATTAATCTTTTAAATTTTTTTAAATACCATAATAATTTAATCTTTTTTATAAATTTGTTTTGCAATTATTTAAATATTACATCTCTCCCATGGACATCACCATCTGATAATGTTAAACCTTATAGTGACCCCTCTGCATTTGTGTTTAGTTTGAGTAAGAGATCCATCCATCTACAATATTAAAATTAAGAAAGATCAGTGTAACATTATAAGAATTGGATGTGTTTATTTGGATGGGGTGATATTCATATTTTTGGTAATTTTGATAAGAATAGTGATAGTTGGTGTAATTTAGGAAGTACTTATGAATTACCTAATGGATATGAGTATCAATCAATTGAAGCACAATCATATTTAGCTGGATAATATAAATTCAAAGTATTAGAGATTCAAGTGTATTCACTAATATGATTAATCCTAATTATATTCTTATACAATCTACAATATACATACTATATTTCTTAATATAGGTAAAGTATCTTTAGATATTATTTTGTAATTTTAAAATTAAGGTAATATTTTAATTTAATTTTGGAGAATTTTTATGTTATAATATATTTACTATTTGTTAAAATCTTAATAATTAAATATCTGAGGAAATTGGGAATATATTAAGGCATTGATAAATAATTAAAATTAGTTATTTAAATAAAAATTCATAAAGTTTTGTTTTATTCAATTACATATAAGATTATATAAAAAACATTAATTTGTTTTGCTGGTATTACTTAATACTTTACAAATAGTCATTTAATAATATATTTACAAAATAAGCATTTTCATTGATAATATACAGATCTAAAATGAGTTATTTCTTTAATAGAGTATGAAAGCTACTATCAAGATGTTATTAGAAACCTTTTTTCAGGTTTTGATTATTTGTTTTTGTGTCTAAATGAGATAGTGATGCGTCTCGTCTTAATTGTTTTTATACAATTTTTGTCACCTTTAGAAATAGCCGCTTCAAATTTTTTATGCTAAATTTTTTTAAACCTAGACTTAATTTCATTTTCCTTTCTCTATGGAAATTTTATTATAATGAAAACAGTAATTAAATATTATGGATGAGATTTTTGTTATTTTTGAAATCAATAATACTTATTTTTAATAATAAAAATTAATACTATACTATATCGTTATACTTTTATAATATGATTTATGTATTTTGAAGCAATTAATTACTAGCTTAATTTTTAATATGCTAGTATATAAATTAATTGATTATATCGAACTTAATTAAACAGCAACAGAGTTTATTATATTATATATCAAAGAATAAAACTATTCTATTATGTTTGTTTTTTTAGTATCAATATCATAATAGAAAATAAAATCTCCTTCTAAAAAAAATAATATGAATTCAAAAAAAGAATAATAAATTAGATTGAAAATTTTAACTGCTATATTTTTTTATCTCTTAAATAGAAATAAAAATTAATTAAAAATTTCTAGATAAAAATCCATTATGAGAATTCAAAATGAAATTTGGGAGTTTAAGTAATTCACAGAAATTAAGTGCTTATATATTTTATCATGAATAATTTTTCAGCCCGAGAACCCTCCCCCACCTAACAGTCGACAGAGGCCCCCTCCCCACCCCATAAAATACCCTATTTCATATAAAAAATTTGAGGGTCTAAATCGATATCCTTCTTGGCATCTTGACATCATAGACCCTATTTTATATATAAATTTTCATATTATTTTCAAATTTTTTTATTTCCATTTAGTGCCTAAATGATATGAATTTTATGCTTTGACAAATTTCAAAATGTTTGTCAACCTTTTTACACAATCACTTATGAAATATAAGTTAAAAAACATCTCCATTAAATAATATTAGAATTTTATTTATAATACAATAATATAATATTTATATAGACTATATAATATAAATTTTATTTTTTTATATTTAGTCCCTTATATCAACTTTATTCACTAATTCCAAAAAGGAGTCAGATTGATTTTTTAATTTTTAGTTATTTTATTAATTAATTATAATCGAAAATTGTTAAACATATTATTAAAAATTAAAAAAATTAAAAAATCAATCTGACTCCTTTTTGGAATTAGTGAATAAAGTTGATATAAGGGACTAAATATAAAAAAATAAAATTTATATTATATAGTCTATATAAATATTATATTATTGTATTATAAATAAAATTCTAATATTATTTAATGGAGATGTTTTTTAACTTATATTTCATAAGTGATTGTGTAAAAAGGTTGACAAACATTTTGAAATTTGTCAAAGCATAAAATTCATATCATTTAGGCACTAAATGGAAATAAAAAAATTTGAAAATAATATGAAAATTTATATATAAAATAGGGTCTATGATGTCAAGATGCCAAGAAGGATATCGATTTAGACCCTCAAATTTTTTATATGAAATAGGGTATTTTATGGGGTGGGGAGGGGGCCTCTGTCGACTGTTAGGTGGGGGAGGGTTCTCGGGCTGAAAAATTATTCATGATAAAATAATAATTTCATTTTTTTTGGTTAGAATCACTAATTGTTTTTATATTTTTATACTTTCTAATCTAACTTCTGAAAAATTCTAAAATTATAACTAATTACTTTGTAATTTATAATAATCACTATCTTTTAACACTATAATTTTTAATCTTTCACTAACTTAAAGAATCGATTTCTTCTTAATATTTTGCGAATTTCTTTAGTCATTTTGAGAGTATTTCTCTTTACGTGATTCTTCTAATCATCATAAGACTTCTACTACCTTTTTAAAAATATTAAGTACTTTATGGGGATAATTAATTATAATCTATTTTAAATAAAGACTTTAAACGATAATATTATTTAGTAGATGGCAATTATAATTTTGTAATGAAGGGTTCTATTCCTATGAAGATGAATTTTTTTTTTAAAAAAAATTATTAAGCAAAATTTTGAGTTTTATAATAAGTAGAGAGCAGTTATATAATGATAATTATTTCTTTAATCATCTTTTAGTAATTTTGTATCACTTTTATAAGTTAATAAAAAAATTAAGTTTGTTATCATTCTTTATTTTTTATGAATTGTATAGTTCGTTATGAATTTCCATTTTATACTTTTATTTAAAATCTTGATTAAAAATTATCATTTTCATAATCGAAATAAAAATTTTTAATGTTAAAAACTAAATCAATACTATAATTAATTTTAGTATATTTATACAACTAATCAACCCTCAATTAGATGCTTCTGTATTTCAAATTAATAAAAGCAAAACTTTATTTAAGAATTATCATTAGGATATTTTATTACTTTTCTTTAATAGCTTAGCAAAATATTTTATTTAAAAAACAACATAAAGGATATTTATAAAATTTTAATTAATAAAATTAGTAATAGTGAATGAATTCAAAATCAAATTATCTTGACCTAATTTATTAGAGTTAGACTGAACTTGTACAAATGCTCTATTTTTATTTCAATATTATAGTATGTTATTTTACTTAAAATTTATAACAAAGCTAAATAAATTAAAGTAACTTATAGAAGAGCAAACATCATGCCACAATTAGATAAAAGTAAAAACATATGTAAAATACAGCTATTTATAAACTATACTTAATGAATTAAGATCGTTTTATTTGGTTAACTTCTATTGCCAAGAATTTAATTTATTATAAAATTAGTAAAAATATTATCTTATTTGAATGTATTTAATGAATATAATTAGTGTTTACTGTTTATAATTTGTAAGTAACTATTATTTAATAAATTTATTGTAATAAGAATAAGATATTAATATAACTTTAGCATTATTACTTTAATTTTATTTCACTTTCTATAAAAAAATCTATTTAGTAATAATCAATTTTCATAAATTTTCTTTAAGGAAATATAAATTAATTATTTTTTCATTGAAAATTGAATTTAAATAATTTATTATATTTATAATTAAATTAAAATTTACAATCTAATGAGAGATCTAAATTTATAGGAGAGAAAAAAAGAGAACTAAGAATCTGATTTTTATTTAAAACTTATTATTATAATTTACACAAAAGAGTAGAGAAAATTAAATTAAATATTTTTTATTAACTTTATTTTAACTTAACTTTTATATTTAAAATTTTTATGGATATTTAAAGGGTTTGAGATATTTTTACTTCAGTTTTCTAATAAAAACATTAGTTTACTTTATTTCTAATTACAATTGAGATAAATTTATTAATTGATATATCAACAACTCAGCATTATTTTTTATACAATATTGATTAAAACTTATCATCAAACAAATAAGGTAGTATAAAATTTAAATAATGAATTAAAAAAATATTTATGAAAGCATTTAGCAGATTCAGCTATACCGATAGCTCAAATTTTTATTGATAATGTTTTTGTATAGTTTTAATGTTTTTGCGAATATTATATTAGTATTCAAGGAATTTGAAAATGAAATTAATTAAAGATACTTAATCATTACTCATCTCAATTTGAAAAATATCCCTAAACCTTATAAATTTTACACACATAGAATAGCTCATCAAAATGAAATGTCTTATAATGCAACATTTATTCCACTCATCACCCATGAGAAAAAACTTCTTTGATTGTTTTAGGGATAACTCAAAATACAAAATTTTCGCATCTTTGATCTTTATTAAAAATATTGACTTAGTAAACCAACAATTATTTGTAATTTAGGAAATGATTGATTTATAAATGAATTCTTATATACTTAAGATTTTAAATATTCCATAATTTTAATATTAGATTTATTTTATTTATTTTTCCAAATTATAATTTATCCCTACTATTATATTGCTTGATTATGTTTTAACTCTTCTCAGTTAATTTTTTATAATATATTTTTCTAATTAATTCTAATTTCACAATTAATCTTCAATCTTATTATTATTATTACTCTATTTTAACTTATTTGTAATCAAGGATATAATGTAATTAATAATTTTAAGTAAAATTATTATAAAATATTAAGTTAATTTATTATAGAAAGTAACTAAAAATTACAAATAATATTTATTTATTACTTTTAATTTTGAATTAAACGATGTTATTTTTTGGAATATAATGATTTAGTTGAAAAACTATTTGCTTTAAAGTCGTATATAAAATGATATTAAATATAAAGAAGTATTGTAAACAAGATTTTCTTATTACTTTACAGAGCCAGTATATCTTTGTCTCGATAATGAATACTGTGCAAAGTTTTTATACAAAGTCCAATACTTTCCCTCTATTGCATTTAATGAAATGATTTGTGGTCAATTTTTCATGTGAGAGAAATCATTAACTTCAGCAGCTATTTTGATTTACATTATTAATTGTCATTATTATAGCTCTATGCTCCACTTATTTTCATTAGTAAAATATTATTAATTCTTTAATATAAATTATAAAAAAGTCGAAAAATACAAAAATTTCATAATGTTATATTTTAATTATTCCATTAAAATTTTTAAGTCTCTTGTTTGATTAAATGATCTTTGCTAACGTATCGCTTCCAATTAAAATGACTAGTTTATGTACTTTTATATGTAACTAGAGAGTCTATATCATAGTTAAGAGTGGGGGGAGATATACATGATGAATAATATCATAAGTTGTAAAAATAATAATTTTTAATGGTATTTATCAAAGTATTGGTCTTGCAGCTCATTAATATTTAAAATAAATATTGTAAGCAGAACATTTTATGATGGTTTTAATAGAAATTTATTAAACCTTATATAAATTTATTCTGTGGCAAATTTCAATATAAACAAAAATTATGCGTTAAGTTTTTCATTCAAAATCTTTTGAGTATTTTACATCTATTACTGAAAATTCTAACTGAAAAATAAGCAATATGGCTTTGATTCATCACTATTAAGTATCTAGAAGATTAATATTATAAAGGCACATTTTGGAGAAAATATAATAAAATAGCATAAAGAAAAAATAATTGAATTAACAAACTTTAAATATACCATTATGATTGCAACATAAAATAATTTAGAAAAATGATTAGCGTAACAATATTTTATTTATTTTAAAAATATAAATTAAAAGTAATAACACCATGATATTAAATTATAAGGAGTGAGTTTTCATATTTATTATTAAAGAAATAAAATTGTAATTCTTTAATAGTGAATGTAATATTTGGCCTAAGTAAATAACTAAATTATATGAAATAAAAATTAAATGGTATTTGTATTTTAATAGAAATAATTTTAGATTCTAATTTTTTAAATTCAAAAAATATTACACAATAATAACTAATTTAAGTAAATAATTTTCATAATATGATTTCAACTTATTTTTAATATTTGTTTATATATTAATTATTATTAAATCGTGTCTTATCAAAATTAGCAAGACAATCATGATGATTTAAAAAGAACTCCAATTAATTTCATCTTATAGTGCATAAATATCGAATTTGGAATGAAATTTTAATTAGAAATAAACGTATATTTAATTGTATGTCCTCATTTCAAATTATCGATAAAATCTCCTAAGGGATTCGGGGTAAGAGGAGAAAGAGATCTTCAGATTTTCATGATATTCTTACTCTGGAGTCCGGGTTCAAGCGTCGAAAGACTAACTCAGAGAATCTACTCGAATACTTAATGGGATGACAGCATATTGGCATCAAGCATGAGCGACCCCAGCAGAGAATCGTCAAGAAACACGTGAATATGAAGGACTCGAGCGAGTCGTTCTAAAAGCTGGTAGTGTATTTGCGGCACGCATCTCTTACAACTTCTTAGAGGGTATGGCTCAGCCTTAAAGAAATTGCTCTGCGTCTGGGCATTAGAGTGTCAACGATTTCGATGATCCTTAGGCGTTGGAGGTTGAACGGCTTCAATGTTATTCGAAAATGATTCATTTCAGCGCTCAATCGCAGGCCAATACTATCAAAGTGGTAAGTCGCCCCAGTGTGCTCAGTGGATTCTCTTCAGAAAATGGCTGGGCTCTCGCTGATCAGGAGGGCGGAATTTATAAAGAGAGATACGAGCTGCCCTCTTTCACGGCTCCAGCACTTGCGAGGTGCTACAAGGCCAATGGGATCACTTTCGCGAAGCCATCGTACTAGAACAGCGCCAAAGTGAAGGGCCTTGATAAAATCAAGAAAGCTCAGGAAGATAAGGCTCGTGAGCTGGGTCGCCTTATTTAGACTGACCAGCACGTTATCTATATCGACGAGACAACCGTCCATCGCTGGCAGACTCCCAATAGAGTGTGGTGTAAGAAGGGAGTGGCCGTAACGATCCCTAGCAGCAGGGGGCGTTCATTTACCATCGTCGGAGCGATAAGCAGCAGACTCGGACTTGTGGCCTACGACGTCTTCACGGGTGGCCTCAATGGAGAGCGGTTCAAGGGTTTCCTAGAGGATATTAAGAATCGCATCAGTGGAACCGCTTATTGTGTTATGGATAATCTCTCAGCCCACCACAGCAAGATTTCCGAGAAGCCTTTAGCGCTACGCTTAGGCCCTTTTTCCTTCCACCCTACAGCTGCACAATGAACTCCATAGAGCGCCTATGGGCTCTACTCAAACGCGAATGGAGAAAACGCGTAATTCACTTTAGCGTCGCTCAGCCGTCCTACGATCTTGTAATACAGAATATCAGGGAAATCCTGGATGCCCTCGATCCCTCAACAATCTAAAACATCTGCTCTTCAAACCTTGCAGCCCTGATAAGTGCTTTGCAGGGTGACGTCGTGTGATCAGAACTGCATCTTCGAGGGAGTAGCGTAATGCTAAGACTGGTTGGCTTTGCTTGAGCTTTATTGAACTATTTATCAATTGGTTAAGGAAGCTAAGGGTACTTACGATGAGGGCTTTTTTAAGAGATCCTTTCAGAGTTATCTAGGACGGAAAGCCTACTTTCGATTCTCTCTCTTTAAATGCTTAGCTTCTATTTCTTGGCTGTCATTTTACCTTCTCTTACCAGCGCCAATCCATTACGGCGATGAGTGTTCTTTGAATGAGGCAAATTCTTAAGGAACCCAGTTGGCAGCTCTATTAGTTTAAGGTTCTTAATCGCGTTGGGCTTAGGCGGCGGCAGGTAGCCCTTGTCAAAAATCTCATCTCGGGTGCTGTATGTTGACAGCACGCTTACGAGCCAAGCCTTATCCGGCTGACCGCTCTCTGTGATCCCTAGGGGCTTCTTCATCTTCTCTGCAATATCTGCTACTTTCTCGAGGAGAACCAATTTCTGCGGAGGCCTTACGCATGGCAGCAATCGAATATCCTTGTACAAGGGACACCAAAGCTACCCGCTAATAACTTGCAGTAGATAATCCTGGGTCACGATCGATGAATTAATCTTCGGCAGGAAGTACCCGTTCCTGAGGGTCGACTCGTAGAGTTCCTGTTTGGAGTTGATATAGCGGGAGAGCTACTCGATAGAAACCTTATTCGGTTCACTCATTCGAATCGATGATTATTAATAATTACTGATAATGCTTTTGAATGATTTCCCTTTATCTCTTTACTGAGCTGGTCAAATTTGATAAAAGCTAGTTATTTGAAAAGCTAGTTCTTAAACGCAGATACTGTTAGAATTTGCGCTGGCATTCGCAATTCGCCAAGCGTGATATTTATTATTCTTGTAAGTCAAACATTTCCTCTGCAATTCTCAGTACACTCTCTGGAGATCCCAAGGCGTAAACGATTTTCAAATATTCAAGTATCAAGGGGCGGCCACTTGATTTCACATTATCTCCTCGAGCGCCGAAGCATATTAAGCCAAAACACTATCAATTGGAAGCAAACTCGTGAAGGAATGTACTGTAAGTAAATGCGCTGAGTAATAACGAGCAGAGAGCAAGTAATCGTAAAATCATTATTAGAAAGAATTAAAATTAGTAATAATACTCAAGGGTGGACCTCAGCGCTCTCAAGCGGCTCCTTCGCTCTATGCTTCTTCCTATTAGTCATGTGCTTGGACTTAGCTTTCTTGTTACGCTTCGTGTTCACCACCCTACCCTTAACAGATGTTTTATCCCCGGTCATAATACTCTTCAATATAGATACCTGTTTCTCTTTCTCTTTCGGGCTGTACGTATCCGCCTCAAGCACCCAAAGCTGCACAGCATAGACACTCTTGAGAAAGTCATCGATGTTCCAGTATGATGCGCATTTTTCAATTCCTGAGTAGTGAATGGCGGTGCGAGCGCTGTCGAAGAGAGCGATGCCCTGCGAACATTTCTTTTGCGTAACAGCGTGAGTAAATGTTAGCCCTATTCCCTGGTCCCTGTAAACCATAATGAAGACCTATGAACTCGATGAACTTAGCTCGCTGAGTAAATCTCTGCAGTAGGGATTTTGCTTGGAGTACTGCTATTCGTAAATCTTAGTAGGGGAGTAGAGGTTGAGGTTGGAATCTGCGACGACGTCTTTCATCTATTTGAGTGAGACCCCGTTGAATTGCTTGAAGGTGAGAGCCTCCTAGTGAGTTATATGCATTCTTCTGCGCATGTATCGAACAACTTGCTCGCGCGATGTGAAGCAGCGATACCCTACAGCGTAGTTAACAGCGTGAATCACGCAGTCCATATAGTGTTACGGCTTAGCCCCTTCGAACCACATACTGTTGAATCTTAATTTGCTGGGCTCGAATGCGTCGTGTTAGTATCTCTTAGAGTAGTACCACCCAGTGCCAAAGTCGATATCCGATAACGGCTGCTGAATCAATGCAAATTCAGAAGCGGCTTCGCTGGCGCCTGCGCAATTGCCTCTGGCCTTTACTATTTTTGGTTGCGTTACTTAGATTTCGTTGAGCTTGATGTAATCATGAATGGGACCAAGAAAACTGTCTTCGAAGTGCTGTGCAAGATAGAAATAATCAGCGACGACGATGTTATTGGAGTCATGGTACCTCAGCTTGAATAATATTGACTTGCCTCGCATAGGGTCGATCGAGTACTCATGATTAATGACGGAATAATCTTTTTTCAGGCAAAGGGTACTTGAGCGCGTGAGACCCTTAGTGCTGTTTGAGATTGGATTGTTACTGCCATTGCCTGTAGGGGCAGCACTATTTTCCTTGTTGATGATTTCATCATCGTCTTTTTAGCCTTGCCGCTATTTTTTAATGAGTTTGTTAGGGGGCGTCTTGCTGATCTCTGATTTTTCTTTGGATGATGAATGCTAGGAGTTATTCTTGGGAATCGACTTCTTCTTAGCATTGTGATCAACGCTTGACGCTGAGCTTGAACTTGAGCTGGAGCTTGAGCTTGAGCTACTACTTGATTCAGAATCGTCACGATCGATTGGGACATCTCCAGCATCAACAGCAGGAATACTGATATCCTTACTAGGGAGATTAAAATCCTCTGGAATTTCTTCAGCGGGAAGCGGCTCTTATCGTTCTGGTTGCTCTGAGGGATCTCTGCTGCTTTTATTCTGCGCTTAGTCGCTTTTTCCTTCAGCGATCACGCCTTGACTATTTTTCTCTGATGAAGAACCCTCACCGTGGGAACTGGAAGCTTAGCTTGATTCAGCCAATTACTCTTAGTCTTTTTCCATATGCGCTACAAGTTTATCTGATTTAGCTGGCCCTTCCTTTAAATACATCGCAGCAAGCAGCAGTTTAAATATTGGGGTGGTTGGCCACCAAGCAGCAAATGTAGGAACTTCAATGATGCTAGGCGCTCGCGATACCTCATCGTCCCCAGCAGAAATTTATCAAAAGTTAGAAAGGCTAAAATCTGCTTTCGCGATTTTAATCTAATTAATTTTGCGCATTTCACTTTTGCGGAATTTAATTCCTAATAAATATCTTTTACATTTCCACCCTCCTATATATAGTATTTCACGCTTCTGTAAGAGTTGCGAGGGCGACTATCAGCAAACTGAAATCGCTCTAAGTCGCGGAGCCCCGATGCGAAAAAGAAATTGGCAGAGTGACGGGCTGTTTGAGGGGGTTCTACAAATGCAAAACGTACTCTGAGGCATCTTTGAATGATGGAGGGTAGGTTGGTATTTAGTACATTCATTCAATATCACTTTGGGAAACCAACGCTACACCTCCGTTTAAACTCATGCACCACCACCATCACCAACACCAATTTATCATCACATCTTACTCTTGGGACACACTCTAGGCAATGTGGGGACTTTGCGATCAATGGGTCTCACAATATAAAGGATGGAAATGAAACTACAATTACACGGATTCGTCGTATATCCATTTACCTTTAATTTATTAATTTATCGTATTTATTAAGAAAATATCTCTTATTCCAAATTCGATATTTATGCACTATTAGTCTAAATGCTTACCTCAATTTAAAGGATTCTAAGTGATGATGAGAGACCTCAACAACAGATAAAGAGCCTATTTATTTCTAACACAATGATTAAAATATTATGCAAAATCGTATTTATTTTAAATATTATTTTTACACGCATAAAACTTCCTATCTTCCAACTTTATATAAAACAACTAGTGGTAAATGATATAAACATATTTAATAATAGCTTAATAAGAGGCAGTTAAGTTTTTATTTTTATTACTTATCATAAATTGTAAAGTTTAATAATTTATATTTTTATATAAAGAGTACACAATTATTTGTACAATAATACATTTACAGTTTAATTATTTTTTAACCAATTTGTCTAAAATGCAATTTTATCAATTTTAATAAGAGAAGTGAGATTTTACTAAAAGAAAATATTATATTTTCTCTGAAGACTATCGCGATAGAATCTTTGCCTATAATAAAAGGATATGTAATGGAAGTTTTATTTCACTAATTATGAATTAGTTTACATACGCCTTCTTGTTCTAGGTTTGTAAACTGGATATATTCCTTTATTTAATGTTCTTGGCTTTAGTTCTCTTTTCTTACAGAATCATCCTTTAATAACAGTTTAATATTATTTTACCTAACCAGTGAAGATCTGAGCATAACTGGTGTTGTGAAAGCTATTAGATTCAAAACCCCAAAACCCCTTAATGAGGTTTATAAGTGCTTTGATTTGTAGGGAATTTGTTAGGGGTTGGGGTTATTAATAGGTTTTAATGTGAAATTTATAGTAAATGTATTTAATTTAATCACTCAAAATGCACTTTAGGATCATGTGGTAGAGGTCTGAAGTTTATCTTACTTAACCACAACTCTATCTGCTCTATTTATATGTCTGATCTTGAGTTTGGTTTTATTATTATTGATTCTGCCATTTGTTTCATTGATTGAGATACTCTTGTTCTGTCAATAAATTGCTTTATTCTTTGTTTAGCATCCTTCTCACACCTTGTAGAGTAGTAATCGTTGCGAGGCATATCGCACTCTATTATTATTGCTGCTAAAGCCCACACATCCCATTAAAAGTCACCATCTCTCCAGTCTTCTTTTTCTGGATAGTACCCTTGAGTTCCCATTACAGTTCCAAGCCTTGATACTTCCACTCTTTAGGCTCTATTGAAATCGATTATTGCATCTCTTACTGGTGAGAAGTTTATCATTATATTTTCTGGCTTCAAATCTCTGTGAACAAACCCTAACTTGTGAAGCTCTTTTATACCTTGTATGGTCTGAGTTGCTATTTATCCAAGCTACTTATGATTTCTTTGATCTGTAATGAAATCTCTTAGGGTCATTTCATAGAGTGGGAGTCTGAAAGCAACATGATCCTTGGCAAGGAGAACAGCATCTAACTTTATTAAGTATCTACACTCTTTGAACTTTGCTTGAGTGAGTACTTGATACTCATTTGTAAACTCCATCTAGTATTTATCATCACTTAAGAGATAGTTGAAGGGATACACCTTGTATGCATACTGATGATCATTGATAACTTTCTTATCAAAGGAGTCTTCTAATATAAGGTAGCTTTAAAGTGAAGTGTCTAGGTCAATTTAGGCAAGAACAGGAATCTTTTTATATTGAATTTTAATCATGATCTTTGTGATTTCGGATGCTAGTAGGTTGCGTGATTTCCTCACATATTCTGATTCACTAGCTTGTTCAAGCTCTACAAGTTTCGAAGATTCTCTTGTTTTTCTTTTGTTCAGTAGCTTCAATTCATCTTCATGCTTTTCAATCTCTAAATCTTTCTTGTGAGCTTTTAAAAGATGCTTCCTTAAATCTCTTGTATGAGCATACTGCTTATGGCACTCGAAGCACTCATACTTTCCGTCGATTTTATCGTGCTTTAAGTATATAGTTGGCTTGGCTTCTCTATGCTATTTCATATGCCTATACCAACTAGATTTATGAGCGAAGTCTCTCTCTCACACTACTCACAAAAGTATACTTCTACTTCTTCAGTTTGTATAGGCATTTCATTAATACCTTTCTCCTCTCTCTGTCTCCCACACACTTGTTTGCCATTTATTTTCTATTATTAATTTCTATTTTAATAACAGAGACCTCAAGTGATAGCTCAGGTAGTTCCTTATGTGAGTTCATCTCACAGTTATCACATTTTTTATTGCTGCCAAAGGTCAGTCTCATTTAGTTTTATGGAAGTGCTGTTGTTTTTCTTAAAATGTTAGCGCTCATATTTAAATTTGAATTTAAAATTATAAAACTGCCTCTATAACTGAGAGCTTATATGAGAGCTTTGCAAGCCTACAAGTTTCAAGGGAAGTTTTTAGATTATTATAGAAGAAATATGAGTGCTAAGAGACGATCTAGCTCTAAATCTGGGTGATAAAGTAACCATTTTAACTTTCAATAATAAGTTGATTATAGCACGTACCAATTTAGGAGCTGCTCCTAATTAAGTACGTACTGCTTTAGGAGGTATTTTGTCATTATATGATTAAAATTAGGGTGCTCCTAATTAAGTACTAGCATTAATTAAAGCTCCTAATTAAGTACTAGCATTTTAGGAGCTGCTCCTAATTAAGTACGTACCAATTTAAATTTAAAAATATGGAACTATAACAGTAGAAATTGATATCAATCTCTCAAGTTTGAAACCAGTTCTCTAAACCTTCTCCATATCCTACTTAGAGGTTGACCTCCTATAGGATGCCCATATTTAGTAGTAAGTTTTACAGAGGTATATAATTGAAATCAATAAACTTAAATTTGAATATCATTTCTTAGATCTGTAAACAAGATGGAGTCAATGAATGATGCAATGAAAAGAGTGCAAGCACAAGAATTAATTCAAAGATTTAGAAGCAAGGAGGATTTGAAAAGCAAGGAGGACTTGCATCGCTACCTGGTGCAGCAAGGTAATGAACTCATAGTAACTAATCTTGATTATGTAGTTGGTTTGTTCCTCCCAACGATGGAAGGTACTAAAATTTCATTTTTAAGAGCCATACTCTGCGAAGAGAAGAAAGCATTAAAAACTTAAGATGTAAAGTTTGCAGAGATTCCAAACTATCCTGAAATCTCTGTGACTAATTTATATGATGATGCAATGAATGACCCAGAGGTTTCGTTGTACCTGCCTACAAAGAAGCAGTTGTCAAATAAACTTCCTGAAAGAAACTATTTCTTTGGCATACTTGCAACAATAAAAGGTGATTACTTGAAAGAAATTATTCAAGAATCTCATAAGAAAAGGTACAGCATCTCTTCAGAAGATAAGGATAAACAAGGGATCAAGATAAGTGAGAGCTGGCTATCAGAGCTGCAGAAGCACCCTTATATTTCAAGTAAGATTTGTAGCTTAACTCTTTAGAAAAATCTGGAACTGGCATCTTCTTGATGAAGGAATAGAGCAAGCTTCACAGAGAGCGAAAGTCGCAGACAAAGTATGAAGTTAGCAAGAGACTTTATTCAAATATTTAGCCTCCAGAGTCAATGAACATAGATGCTGGAGCTGGCAGCAAGAGAAGAAACTTAGGAGGAGGGAAGCAAGAAGTAGAAGAAAAGAAAGAGAAGCCAGCTCCCTCTAAAGAATTTTAAATGTGACTTATATATTCATTAACTTAACTACAAAACTTATTTATATACATTCACTCTCCCTTCTTTAGCACACTTTTAAGCCAACAAATTATCTACTCTCTTCGCTGAGCTTTTAATAAAGTCTACTGTATCGATAGGTAGGTCATGCATTAGATGGTATAGCAGCAGTTTCTTATAATGACCTTTTAGTATACCCCAGTAGAATTCAATTCCATTAAACTATGGGCTGTAAGGTACGTTGAACACTGGCGTTATTCTAAGCTGTTCTTAACTCTTCCTTGTTTCTTTAGTCTTATGAACAGAAAGATTATCAACAAACAGTATTATCTCTTATTCAGGGTACTTCTCTCTCAGCTGTTCTAAGAACTTTATATACTGCTCTGTCTTAATAGAGCGAGGATGAATAACATAAGTTTCTAAACCAGTATCTTCACTAATTCCTCCAAGAATTGCCATCGTTTATACCTTGACTTTCTAGTCATATACTTCTATATTACTATGCCTCTTATACCAAGACTTCTAGATGAAAGTGTTGAAGGTAAACACAGCCTCGTCAGCATGTATAAACTTAATATTATTCTATTAGGCTCTCTGCATTTAATTATAAATATAATTTAAGTTATTGTTGTAAAATGGCAGAGTGAAATCAATCACTCTCTTGATACGATTCACACCTTTGTAGGAGATACCATTTCGTTTATAAATGTTAGCAACAGACTATGCAGAGATCTTCAACTCAGGGAACTGGCGGTGAAACATAATAGCTCGTTGGTCAAGAGAGAAGTGAGCCCAATACTTCAAAGTTTTTTCATTAATAAGATAGTCAATATGCTTCTATTGAAACTTTGACTTCCTCTAAGGCATTGAATTCAGCTATTATTGCTTTAGTTATACAGCTATAAGGCAGTGGGAGCGAACAGTTGAAGGACTTCTCTTTAAGAGCAGTGCAATTGACTTATAATTAAGTACAGGTTTGACTTATTCACTGTATATATCACATCCATATCGCAGTTTAAACACTAAATCTATATACTCTTCATCATAAATAGACCCCAAAAGCTTGCTATTTTTGTCTCGCATTTAATAAATAACCCCAACCCCTAACAAATTCCCTACAAATCAAAGCACTTATAAACCTCATTAAGGGGTTTTGGGGTTTTGACTGATGGATTTATATTTGACTTTAAGAGATTTCTCATAATGACTATTTACTTTATTAATTAATAACTTATTATTATTTTTTATAAAATTCTTTATGAACCTTTAATCTCAAACAGTAAAACTTACAATTTGTATTAATTCATGGTTAGTTTTAATTTAAACTTTTAAATATCTAACTGTTCAAAGTAAAAAATGTTCGATTTGTTCATAATTAATTATAATAACCCATATAAGTTGATAGTTTAAATTTAATTAATTGCAGTTTATATTAATTACACATTCAGTTATATTTTCACAAATTCTATTTCAAATGTATTTAAATAAATTTAATTATTAGTGTTCATTCTTATTACTTAATTTAACATAAATAATTTAAATCATCATGTGTTAAAAATCAAGATATTGAATTCAAATTCTAGCAAGTTCTGTCAAATTTATCATTAATTAATGGAAAACTAATCGATGTAATGAGAAATACAGATCCGGGACTGCCAGATGACTTTGATGATTATGATCCTAATTATGAAGGGTTATTGGCATATTTAACTTATGGCAAGGAAATAATGAAGTGTCAGTTTAGATCATTAGTGGATGAAGAGATTTAAAAGTAAAAGGAATGCTTACTCTAAAAGCAAATTTCTATATTTTTTTTCTAATTTTAATATTAAGATCTTCAATCGAATGAAAAAAATAATAAATACCAAACTTCACTGGTAAGTAGTACAAGTTGTTATATAGAGGATCTCGAGATGGATTTACTGCATTGAGATTTCATAAACTCTGTGATGATAAGGGACCGACTGTATGTTTCATTCTCAGCTAGCATGGTTAGGTATTTGGTGCATATACATTAACAATAAAAAAATAACTATATTTATGTTTCAACTTTGAATTTTAATTTTTTCTAATCTTTATGATGAAATTTATATAAATAAATATAAAAATAAAATAAAAAAATTAATATATATTCAAAATCTTTCACTTTTTATTGATTTCATTGTTTATTTACTATGAAAATACATGCATTGAATTATGTAAATGTTTACCAATACTAGATATAATATTTTTATTTTACAATATAAAAAAAAATAATAAATTTAAAATGATTGTGTGATAAAATTAGCAATAATTATAAAAACTAGAGTTACAGAAGTATTGAATAATTTACATTCAGGTCTTGTTTTGTTTTTTTTAAGAAATATTTTCAAATATAGAAATAGATTGTCAAACTACTAACAAAGTGGTAATACCTATGATCTAAGATGCCTAGTATTGCGACTCATTTACATTAGCTTGTCCAAAATTCGTTCAATATCCTTCACGACTGATTTTAATATTATGATAATAAATATACCTATATGTCATATAATATCTATCAATATAGATAAATTTCTCAATTAAATCAATTTACACTTAAACAAACAAATATAATACTAGAACCTAATTAAGAGTTTTATACATTTTATCTTTTGCTATTTATTTTTTCTTTAAAAGAATAATTGTTCACCTCGAGGTGCCCCCACCCCTCCCCTACCTCAAAAATGAAGACCCCCTAATATACTCCACTTTAAATGAAAAATCATACTCCCAAGGTCTGAATTGACTGACTCACTTCATAACATATCTCACTCTAATTACAAAATTTACTCATAAAATGATATAAGTTTTTCAAAAATATTTAATATCATTTTTAATATTGTAGAAATACATTTGAATTTGGAAAATTAATTATAATTAAATTAAATATAAAACAAAATTGTGGCAGTTAAAGTTGGCCAATTTGAACGATCTTGGACTCATTCGATAGAGAATTTAAAATTAGCTGGACTTTATTATTGGGGTACTATTTTATCTCATCGAGGGAACGAGATAACTCGACTTTAATTAAACTCATCTAAATTCATTAAATTATACCCTCACATTAAATTAAAGTCGAAGTTATCTCGTTCCCTCGATGAGATAAAATAGTACCCCAATAATAAAGTCCAGCTAATTTTAAATTCTCTATCGAATGAGTCCAAGATCGTTCAAATTGGCCAACTTTAACTGCCACAATTTTGTTTTATATTTAATTTAATTATAATTAATTTTCCAAATTCAAATGTATTTCTACAATATTAAAAATGATATTAAATATTTTTGAAAAACTTATATCATTTTATGAGTAAATTTTGTAATTAGAGTGAGATATGTTATGAAGTGAGTCAGTCAATTCAGACCTTGGGAGTATGATTTTTCATTTAAAGTGGAGTATATTAGGGGGTCTTCATTTTTGAGGTAGGGGAGGGGTGGGGGCACCTCGAGGTGAACAATTATTCTTTTAAAGAAAAAATAAATAGCAAAAGATAAAATGTATAAAACTCTTAATTAGGTTCTAGTATTATATTTGTTTGTTTAAGTGTAAATTGATTTAATTGAGAAATTTATCTATATTGATAGATATTATATGACATATAGGTATATTTATTATCATAATATTAAAATCAGTCGTGAAGGATATTGAACGAATTTTGGACAAGCTAATGTAAATGAGTCGCAATACTAGGCATCTTAGATCATAGGTATTACCACTTTGTTAGTAGTTTGACAATCTATTTCTATATTTGAAAATATTTCTTAAAAAAAACAAAACAAGACCTGAATGTAAATTATTCAATACTTCTGTAACTCTAGTTTTTATAATTATTGCTAATTTTATCACACAATCATTTTAAATTTATTATTTTTTTTTATATTGAAAAAATAATCATAATTTTCAAATCAAAATATTGAGAATGCATGATTTGTCCTATTTTATAGTTTTTTAAAGCTATGATTAGCATGAAATTTAAAGTCTTGCTTATAAACCATAAAAAATATACAATTTATTGAATAAGTATTTAATTTCAAAACTTTTATAAATTCTTGATACAATAAGGATGATTAGATAAAAATTATCAACCCTCTCTATTTTTTGATTATCAATAATTTTTTGGAGATGTGAATCATTTAACAATATATAATGATCTTTTTATAATTCGATTGGACGACTGGTTTAATTTAATAAGATCAAATAGATTTTGTAATTATTTTCTTTCTTAAAGATTAATTTCTTTTACAAAAAAAAGTGACTTATAATTAACAACTCTTTCTATTAATTTTAATACGTTGCTATATTTTAATAAATTATTACATCTGTTTCTTGGAGTTCAGCACAGAATTTCTAAAACAAAAGCGACAACAATGCGTTCGTTTTTAGTTTGACTAAAAAGTAAATCTACAAGCAGTATAGAAATAAAGAAAATTCTGTTCAACATTTAAATCTACAAATCTTTATTTAATAAAAGAATATTATTATTTATTTTAAATTTGAATATAAGTAAATTTTTCTCTTATTATTTTAATATGCAAAATAAGAAATATACAAAACTTCGTAATTAGCTTTAATTATATTTTTTGACTCTATATAAATATAGTTACCATATTTTATTTTTTTATCTTAATGAGAAATAAAGCAAATAAAATAACATGGATATAAGAGTATCGTTTTAAAAAAAAATTGAATTTTTATATTTTTATCGTTTATATCAATCACATTAAGAAGCTTCATGCTTAAAATTCCGATGAAAATATTTTCCCACTGATCACTTTCACATCTTAAATCTAATATAAACATTTTTGAATACCCAATTTATCTTAATTTTTGTTTTATTTCAAGCAGAAATGAGGAGATCCATAAATTACGAAAATATAGTTTAATTTAGAATTTCTAATTAAGCAACTCAAGCATTTTAAGCTAGCAAAATAAATATGATTAGATAATGTGCATCAAAAGAGATTACGAATAGACAAAATTTCTTATTTGTTTTATATTTAATATAACTTCTGAAACTAAGAACCATTTTTCTTCAGAGTGATAATATTTATAAATTCTTATCTTTTAAATTAAAATAATTTCAATTAATTTTGTCAATTAGAATAAATAGTTATTACTTTCATATATTTTTTAGAATAAATTTTTTTTATTTGTTTCTTTTCTCAACATTATAAATTTTATTCTTTTGAAAATAAAATTACCTTGAACAAGTAAAAAACAATATATTTTTAAAAATATAATTATGATGACTTATATTTATCCCTTATCTCATTATATATAAAAGAATAAGGTTGACTAAATAATTCTATAAAATAATAAATATTTTGTTACAAAAATATAAATTTTTACAAAGACATAAAAACTGGATGTTTGTTTAAATAGTTTTATAATTATATCATAATTAAAGATAAAGAATTAAGAAGTTAATATTTATTTTTTTATGTATGATAAGGAAACTTCCGAATGGGGCGAGGAACTCCTTTTAGACAATAAATTCCTTTCCAGAATCTCGATATCATATAATATCATTTCTATATCTTAGTTTAATATCATTATCAACTCTTTGCTCATATAAATTATTAAATAATAATTGTATTTTCTAATATTTTAATTATGTTAAATTCATTGGTAAAATGAACTTCTCATAGTTTATTAAGCTTATATTAAAAAAGTTTATCAGTAAATTAAAATGTCTGGGATATAATCTTGATATCCTTTTAACATTTAAATATTAGCAAAATAAAAGTAGGAACTATTGATTAATTTAAGAATAACTTAGAAAATAATCTACCATGAAATGATTTTATTATAGATTATAAGAAAATATTTTTAATTTCATTTTTATACAAACTTAATAAAATCATTAAAATTGAATAATTAGTAAACTTAAATTATTCATAAACTCAAATAAGTAATTTAAAAGTTTTAAGATTTTGATTACTATGATTGGATGTGTTATTTTGGATATATGGGAGATATTCACATCACAAATAATTGTCATTTGAGTACTTACAACTGGTGTGAATTAGGAGGCTCTTATGAATTACCAAACGGATATTTGTATAAATCAAATGAAGGAAGATCATATCTAGCTGGAGAAAAACAATTCTAAGTGTTAGAAATAGAAATTTATTCATTGAAATGATTCTGATTTTTATATAAGTTCTACAACAAAATTAAATTAACTAATTCAATGATATCATAATTTGTAAAAAAAATAGCTTCATAAATGAACAAAAAATATTTTAGAATTTTTTCTAAATAATATTTTGGTAAAATGACTAAGTCTTTATCCTTTTATTGATATAATTTTGTTTTAATATGAAGAATTAAATTTAAGAGTTATTCTAAGCATAATTAATATTGAATTATTAATTTTTTGCCAAGACTTGTGGTTAATTCAACAACTTTTTCAACCAGATAATTATATTTATTTAAATAAAACATACAAAGAAAAGACATATCTTTTAGATGATCCAAATTATTTATGAGTTTGAATGCGCATGATTCTAAGAATGAATAAATATTTTAATTGAAAAATCAAAAGATAATAATTTGATGCCCTGAAATCAGTGTTTTTAGCGCTTAAAATATTTAAAAATTCTTATTATTATGCCATAACTATCTAATTAATTAAAGAAGCATATTTTTAATAAAAAACCTTAGTAACAAGGCTAGGTTACTATTATTTGTGAGGAACACGAAGAACAGATTGAACTATTTACTGCATTAACTGCAAATACTTATTTATAACCACTGCAAGTTAGTTAATTGTTTACTTAAATTATTAATTTAAATTTCGATCTTAAACAATAACACTTGAATGACTAAAATGACAATAACGAAATATTTGGCTAGCAGGTAGAACACACCCCCCCTAATGTACTATTTTCTTTTTGTAGTCTTGTAGAGTTTTTGACGCTGAGCAAGATTGTCAGAAGCGCCTTTTGCTTGCGAGCAATAGTTTTCGAGCTATGACCAAAATAAAGTTCATTTTTATACATAAAAACATCATAAAAATAGTCAAAAATTAAAAATATATATTCTATCTATTTTTATTAAAAATCAATTTTTGGGATGTTTTTGTCATATCCTGAGCAAAGATATCATAATTAAAGTAGTATTTTGAAATGCAACCAATTTTGTCCAAATTTAATAATTTTATCATTAATTATGTATTTCTTGACAAAATTGGTTGCATTTCAAAATACTACTTTAATTATGATATCTTTGCTCAGGATATGACAAAAACATCCCAAAAATTGATTTTTAATAAAAATAGATAGAATATATATTTTTAATTTTTGACTATTTTTATGAGGTTTTTATGTATAAAAATGAACTTTATTTTGGTCATAGCTCGAAAACTATTGCTCGCAAGCAAAAGGCGCTTCTGACTATCTTGCTCAGCGTCAAAAACTCTACAAGACTACAAAAAGAAAATAGTACATTAGGGGGGTGTGTTCTACCTGCTAGCCATATATTTTAATAAAGATGGGGTATAGGCTGTGTCTAAAATAGCATTTACTAACCTAATAAAGGGTTTAAAAAATTTGTAATAAATTAAGATCATTTTCAGTGACGAATATATTAATTAACTCTCTAGTCTTGTAAATTTATAATCTACAAATTATCCTCTTAGTATTCTATTACTTGAGAATTTATTTTGATATTTTTAGAGTTTTTTGTAATAAATAAAATAATTATTAAATCAAAATAAATAAAAACTCAGGATATTTAAGATAAAACAGCTACATTTAATATACTAAAGCGAGTAAATTAAATTAAGATTTGACAAATATTATAAAATCGTAATTATGTAAATAATACCAGAAATTTAAGTAGTAAAGCATCTTCCCAAGAACATTTCTTATAATATATTAATAATTATATCATTTTACTAGTTTCTAAATTATGCTTGTTTTAAATATTTCCTTATCTACTGATGGTTGTTTATATTTATTTTTAATCAATTTAATGGCTTATAGGTAATTTCTATATAATTTTTATTTAAAAATTCCATAATTTTAATTTTTATACTTCTTCCAATGAGATAATGTGAATTAAAATTTATTTTTTTGAAGCAGAAATGCTTATGTTTTAGTTGGAATTTGATTGAATTTAATATCAGATAAATTGCCTAGTTAATTAAAGATTTAATTTTCTAGCATTATATATATTTATATCAACATACGAAAATCAACATATTTATAATTTTTTAATTTAAGTACGATACACAAAAATAATAATAACTAAGGTTGTTTAGATATCTATAATAAGTTTAAGACTAAAAATAAATTAGAGTAATAAATTTCTAAAGTAACCTCTTAAACATAAATTTAAAAGTTTTCTTCATTTTTGCATAAAGATACAGTATTATTTATATTTTAAGCTTGTAAACTTGTGAAGTATTAGGGTTTTAAAATAATATTTATATTAAACTTATTCCATAAATAACATGTAACTCTACTTTAATTAAAAACATTTAAGCTTGATAGAATGTGTCATACAATGATAGGCGAGTATCTTGTTGACTTTAATTATATATAAAATTAGACAAAAATTAGTTTTCAAGATTAATTAATAATAGTTTAGTCTAGTTATTTCCCAATAACTAATGTAATCCCAGAATAATAAGATAAGTATATTATTAAGCAAAAAGACATATTCATAATATTGATAATATATTTGATAAAATTTATACATTTTTAATTTAAATTGAAATAAGTGTTGATATATTATTAGTTATAAAATATTTTAAACTGAGCGACAACGACGACAAAATGATAAATGCACTGAAATATATGGAGATAGAAGAAATAAATTAAAAAAGACATATTCATAAAATTCTCATTCAATCGTTTGAGAATTCGGTTACTAAGGTACAAAGTTTCTGGAGATCAACACTATTCATTCATTAGAAGAAAAACAATGGGGTAGAAAAATTTCATTTAAAATCCTAATGCCATCATTAAATATTAATGGCCCTATTTATTATGTAAATATATGTGATAAATAAAAATGATTAGTATTCAATATATTTAGAATTAATTTTGATCTCGAGATTATTAATTTCCTTTTTGCCTTAAGTTTTCATTTTTACTACTAAATGTTTAGATAATGTTATATTTACTTGGTAGGAAATATTTATTTTTTTATTCATGGGGTAGGATGTGTTAACTCACTTTCAGTTATTAATTAGTAATAAAAAATTTAATCTAAACTTGTTTTTAATTTTTATATTCTGCTTTGTAGATTTATATACAATTATCTACTTTTTTAACATTTTATTTTGTTAATTTCCTTTACAATTATTAATATAGTAGGTAGATAGATTAATGCTAAAAGGCGGAAATTAATAAAATATAGATGAAAATTTAATACATATCTCTACTATATATTAAAATTCTTATTTAATGAGCTACATTAACTATGGAAAAAATATGATTAGTTAGTTAGTAATTTTCCTTTAAATGGTCTAGAGGTAAACCGGATCCAATTATACTTTTTACCCGCGCTATCAGTGTCTCGGTGTTGTGTCTGAGAAATCGTCCAAACCATCATCAAATTACACTTCATCATCTAGTAAATTGCTGACTTTATTAGTAGGCATGGTGGCTCTTTGCGAGAATTCTCTTTGAATTCTCGCATTTAGTTCTGACTCTTCTAAGATATCTGGCATCTACATTTATTCCAACACCTGGAGGTTGGAGTACTTGGCTCTTTGGAACCACTCTTTGTCTGCGCGTGCGAGTAGTGGTGGGGTCTTCCTGGGGGCCATGTCCCTTGCACTCGTTACCTCATCGGTTCTGCACAGGTTGTTGCTCAATGATATTTTCTGCACATTATATAACACTTATAAATATAGGATAGTGTAAAAATAACGAAATTATGTATTTTTCAAATAATAATTCAATAAAATATTTTGTTTAAAATTAAATAAAATATAAAATCTTTTATACGAGAAATAAGATTGTCAGAATTGATTGAGCAAACTTATTAATTAAAACATGTGTTATATATGAGCTTGCATATTTATTATTTAATATTGATCAATAGATTATAAATAAGTAAAAAAAACAAATCTTTTTTCACAAAATATTAAAGATGGCAGAGAAATGTAAATAATGCAACAACTCCTACAATTTATTGTATTTATTTATTTATAAATTTGACCACAAGAAAACCTATCATCACCAATGAGTGTTTATAATAAAAAAATTATTAATTAGTATTTATAATTTGCTAATAATTTATAATATAATATAAAATAAAATAAAAAAACACTTCTTAAAAACTAATTTATCTACATAAATAATTAGAAATGTTTTAAATATGTGTTGCTGTATTTACTGTTTGGAATGTATTACAACTCTAATGAATGGAAATTCACAAAGGCAAATGCTATGTCCTGTGTGCGAAGAGATCAGAACTCATTAATTTATACACAAATATATATTTACTTACTCTACCAAAAAAATATATTTAAAATATAAAATAATTTTACCAGAAGAGTTGAAAACAAGCATACAGATCATGAAAAACGTGAGATCTCAAGACTCCCTCTAAATTATTTGTGACAAGCACTAATCTAAAATTACTACTTAGTACTGCCTCAAGTGTGACATCCCAGTATGCTCGGAGTGCGAGTTAACCACTCACAAGAATCTCCAACTCATCAATTTAAAGCAATC
The DNA here is from genome assembly GCA_000711775.1 of Oxytricha trifallax. Lineage (NCBI taxonomy): Eukaryota > Ciliophora > Spirotrichea > Sporadotrichida > Oxytrichidae > Oxytricha > Oxytricha trifallax. Next base: position 41,752 of record ARYC01000587.1, on the reverse strand, counting down.
CAAGTTTATTTCCTATAAAGAAAATGTATTTAATTTAATATAAAATGTGAAATCGGTGTTTGATGAGTACTCATCTCAAACTGTGAAATAATTAAATTAAAACTATTATGAAATCCAAATTAGACAAGTATGCGAATAATGAGGAGGTCTATTTAACTTCGTCTCAATTCAAATCGATGATATCAAAGGTTTCAAGAATTTTAAAATATTTTTTAATGGTGGGACATCTTGTAGATGACGAAGAAAGAAAAACAATTGATTAAATACAATTTATTAATTTAATTGACTTGCCTACATGTTTAGGGGAACCTCAAAATGACCCTTAAAATATGAAAAAAGCTTATGTTTCGGGGTAGATAATTTGAAAATATAAATATATTAAATAAATAAATTATTTAATTACTTAAGGAAAAGGAGTTCCTTCTGAACTGAGTCATAGAGACATAAAGCACTTGATAAATGAATCGCAAGCTGTGCTAAGAGAAGAGTTCAAACAAGCTCTGGAAGCATTCGAGAACACTTCAATTTAAAAAGAAAAGATATTAACTGATTCTACTAACCAGAAGATAAGTGACATCTAGTCAGTTATATCTAAATACCTCCATCAGTTAATTATTTATAATTTTATTGTTAAAGTTTAAACAAGAGATATAAGCTGACTTAAATATTTAAATATAAGTATTAATTTATTACTTAGAAATCAGAATCAATGATGTAGTTAAAGAAGATGAACTTAACTAAAAGCTATTGACGGTTGAATAAAAATTTAACAAACTAGCCGAGGAATTAGAAGAAATTAAAGGCAACTTTTAGATTGAACTTCAGCAATTGAATGATTAAATTACTGAGATTAGCGCAAAGACTGACTCAATTAAACTGTAATCACAAGACCAAATTAATAACTAAGCAAATTAGCTTCTGGAATTCATATATAATTATTTAAAGTCACAAAATTCCTTATAAATATTTTTAATGTCAGATTTATTGAATTTAGAATTCTTATTTTAAAAAATAAATTTCAAGGTAAAGCAATAGAATATTGAACTGTATTTGAAGTAATTAATTTTATAATCTAATTTTAAATTAATCAAATTTACTGTAACTTGATGATTTTTATAATTATAAGCAAACAATGTTTTATTATTTTTATTTTTTTAATTAATTTATTATTTTTATTTGAAAATTAAGTCCAGGAATTATCCATTAATCTCAAAAAAACTCTAAGAATGATTAAAATAAAAATTATATAATGTTAGTATTGAAATTGTAAGCAGAAAAAATTTAATTTAATCTTCAATGAATTGCTTTTGTCTATAAAAAAATTTCAAATATATAATTATTCATGGGGCCTTCTTGCAATAACTAACTTAAAAATTGATAAAGTTAAACTATAATTGTTATCCAAATTTGATTAGTCTAAATTAATAGGAAAGTTAATAATTTCTTATGATAAACTTGTTTTTTAACTTAATATTTCTTTAAAAATATAAGCTAAAAATATAAATTGATTAATTATTTATCAGAAATATTTGGATAATTTATTAATTTTAAGAGGAAAAATAATTGCCTTTTGATATAAATAAAACGTAAGCTAAAATTACCAAATAATTGAATTTTTTAAATCTAAAATATTACATGTAATTTTACAAAATTAAAGATTCATTTTCAGATAGGTTTTTTATTTAACTCATAAATTTATTTATATGAAAAAATTCTAGTAGCTTTTGAAGTAAAAGGATGCTGATGGTAATATTGTTTAAATAATTAACTAAAATAAATGCAGAAGTAATTTAATCAGCCTATTTTTCTATCAATAATGCTGTCGACAACAAATAATCTTTAAATTAGATAGAAGTCTAAGAAGTAGTTATCGCCTCTTAACAAATTGAAGTTCATCAATTAAATATAATCCATGGAGAAGATCCAAAAATATCAGATTTTAAGAAGTTGGTACACTAAGAAATAACGAAATCAGATTAAAGTTTACTCAAGCCATTGCTCATTTTAATAATATATATTTCATTATTTCATTAAAGATGGAATTGATAAGCAGTTTTTACGAGTGGTAAATAAATAAAAAGATTTATAATTAAAAGTTTCAAAAATAAAATATAAACTTAGTTTGATTATATGCAAAGTAAGATTTGATTTAAAATATCTTCCCATTAATAGTTTAAACTACTATTTAAAGGATCTACTCATGGTTTAAATGTATTTATAATTAAATGATAACATCTTATTTAAAACCTATTATTCGGAATTGAGAAATTTAATCACTTTAACTAAATTATTTTCATGTATAAATTAAGATATTACATAGTTTCACAGCTTTAAAATTCCATGAATTCTGTGATAACAAAGGACCAACAGTATGTTTTATCCTAAGTGAATTTGGATAGGTCTTTGGTGGACATACATCTATTTTAAATATAAGAAAATTTAATTTTTAAATTAATAGAACTATTTTGCTAAATATTATATTTATAGCACTTTTATTTAAATGAAAAAAGCTATTTAATATTAGAATTTAATGATAATTCCTTACTAAATGCATTTCAAAGTTCTAATGCTTAAACTTTAATTGATAAAATTAAAAAGAAGATTTATACTTTGTTTTACATAATATAATACTTTGGAACAGTTTTTCAATAAATTATATTGAATTTAAATTAGTTAACTTACTGTAATTAATATTCAATCAATCAAAATAATTAAATAATTTAGTGCTAGAATAAACTCTTAAATTTCTTTCTTTTAAAATATAAATTAAACTTATTTAGCATTTGAATGTTCTATTTATTAATTTTTTTATATATCAAATTACAGGCAGGAAATAAATTTTATAGAAGTGTGTATAAATTGTAAATACAAAGTGTAGAATAAACTAAGTACTTTAAATTCAATTAAGCTCAATAAATTTGCTTCAAAAGACTGGTAAAATTATAATTTTTAACACATTAATTTTAACAATGGCATAATAAAACCCATTAGTTCGTTAATATATGCATATGAAGCTTTATATATGAAATATTTTTTCAAATTATTTAATTAAATATAATAAATAGTTAATTAAGAATAATTTTAGATACAATTGATAATAAAAATTCTGATGAAACTTAATATTGGCTTTACTCACCCTCATTCTCTGCCGAGAACAATATAAATCGAATTTGATTTAAGAGAATTGTTTACTAAGTTTAATGTAAAAAAATAAAACTGATATATATATATATATCGATCCAAGGATAGGATGAAAATTTATCGCAATAAGTAGAAGTTCAGCTGAGTTTGAATTTTCTATATATCTAACCCCAATTTAATAGGTTTGGACTTTGTAATAAAAAATACTTATTATAATTATTTATTATTATTACTTACCACGAATCAGAGTGATTCCTAGATAATTAACAATAATTATAACTTTATTTTTTTTTAATATTATTTAATCATTCATTATTTGTAAATATTATAAGAGCTAATATTAAGGATAGTATCATTATAAATAACAATTAATAATTCAACGACTTCAACCAGAAATGGACATCTCAAGTAATTTAATTCAGTTGATCAGTATATTTACATTTTAAAATAAAATATATTATCATCTAATTTATTTTTAAGTAATTCTGTTTAAAACGTTATTTTATAAACTTAAATAAATTTCAGTAGATTACATAAATTAGTTGCTTTTTGTCTTTTATATCTTTTTTTAGTAAATTTAATCATTTTTTATATATTGTTTCGTATTTTATTTTTATTTACTTCTATGCCATGGACATCTACGGAAAAACCTTATAGTGACCCCTCTGCATTTGTGTTTAGTTTGAGTAAGAGATCCATCCATTAATATTATCCAAATTAACATAAAGCAGTTGGGCATTGGAAGGATTGGATGTGTGAATTTGGATGGGATGGTGATATTGTTATTTATGATAATTGTGATACAAATAGTGATAGTTATTGTTATTTAGGAGGTACTTATGAATTACCTAATGGATATGAGTTTAATTCAAATGAATCACAATCATATTTAACTGGATAAAATCAATTCAAAGTATAAGAGATTGAAGTGTATTAACTATTGATAAAATATAAAACAAATAGGTAAATTGTCATAAAGCAAATCAACTTTTAATGATTATATTGTATAACAGCCACAAATTTGATATTACTAAAAATTTAATTTGATTTGGTCATACTCTAAATTATCAAAGACTTTTAATAGTACAAATTTTACTTTGTACATTTAGTTCCAGGTATAACTACAATAGAATAAAGAACAGTTATTAGAGGTACTAAATAGTTGACATTGATGAATTCAAATGTGCATGTATAGATTGTACACTTAAAACTCTTTGATTTTTTAAAACCCAATAGAATATAGAAAAGTGTACAGTAGATTACAAAGTTGATTTAGTGAGTGATGTTATTTATTTATTTAAATTTAATTAATAATTCAATAAATTAAATATTACAATTATGGGATGTCTCTTGCTTTTTCTACTCTCTTCTTTGTTATTAGACTAAATAGTAATAGACGTATGGAAACTGAAATTAATTAGAAATACAATCTACAAACATTTTTTCTCTTTAAGATTCAGCTCTTTAAAGATCAGGAGAACTTTCAAGATTTTCAGGAGAGAATAGTAAATACTCATGAAAGACTAGGCTATGTTTTACAGTTCAGAGATACTTTCACAGATCAAAATTACTTGAGCATTCACGTTAAGGATGGCGAGGCCGGCCTTTCAAAAAGTTATTTTACCGCCACTAGATACAAAGGATTCAAGGAACTAGATCAATAAAGTTTGAATGCACAACAGATTGGAGCGTTAGAAGCAAAGAATCTTTTTAGAAAACCAGAGAATATTTAGCTAGTATTGGGGGACCCAGAGAAGTTTGAGATAATGATCTAGAATAGATGCAGTTAAGTCCAGTCTGGAAGATTAAGCTCTCTAAATCAAGGCGATGAGAATACTAAAAAGGATATTGTTGAAGGGTTCATTGGTGACATGTAACTTGGCCGCTTGTCTGGTGTTTCAGATATGTACGAAGAGAACAAAGACGATATCAAGAAGCTCGCACAAATTAGCAAATGTGACAACCAGCTGAGAGTGCATGAAAGATATCTAAAGAAGATCGGGTCCAACAAATTGGCTCAGCTACCTAAGATTGAACAATTGATGGGTTTTATAGAGAGCGCTACCAGTAAAGATAAATGTACACCAGAGATTAACAGCTAGTTCCTTAGAGAATGCAATTACTTTGATACTATAGAGGCATTGTATTCTGTGATCTTTAGAAGATGCCCTCAGAAGTTAAACGGAGTATGGCTGTGGGGAGACCCAGACACAGGGAAGACAACACTTGTAAGGATGATTGAGCAGATATTAAAAACAGAGAGGCTGATTGAAGGTGATAACAACTTCTTGGTAGACAGTAGCAAGCCATTATCTGCTCCTGCCCTGATCATAATGAACGAGATCAATCACAAATACATTTTTAGCAAGGGGAATTTGGCAAGAATGAAAATCTTCTTAGAGAGCGAGGGCTATGCAATCAGTATCAAGTACCAACCTAATGAGATCAAGTATGTCGGGTGCCAAGTATTGATCACGTCTAACAGCACCCCTTTAAATAGAATGGAAGTTGCTGATAGAGAGGCATTCTACACAAGAGTAATCATGGTATAAATGGAAAAAAGTAAAATGAATGCAAAGGGGGCTCAAAAATTTCCATTTAGTACAATTCAGTTGGCAAAGTACTTTAGACAAAGACTCTAAGAAGATGGGGTGATCAGGAGCAGGGAATTGAGACAAAAAGATGGGATAGACGAGCAGAATAAATTGGACACCGCCGAAATGACATAGGATAAAGAAGGAGAACCTCTCTTATGAAAAGTGCAAATGATTAATTTAATAAATAAATAACATCACTCACTAAATCAATTTTGTAATCTACTGTACACTTTTCTATATTCTATTGGGTTTTAAAAAATCAAAGAGTTTTAAGTGTACAATCTATACATGCACATTTGAATTCATCAATGTCAACTATTTAGTACCTCTAATAACTGTTCTTTATTCTATTGTAGTTATACCTGGAACTAAATGTACAAAGTAAAATTTGTACTATTAAAAGTCTTTGATAATTTAGAGTATGACCAAATCAAATTAAATTTTTAGTAATATCAAATTTGTGGCTGTTATACAATATAATCATTAAAAGTTGATTTGCTTTATGACAATTTACCTATTTGTTTTATATTTTATCAATAATATGATATTTATTTTAGTTTGTTTTAATTATATGATAATTTATTTAATTCTTTCTTTATATTTATATTGTTTAACAAATATAATCTAAATGAAATGATTGATAAAATTAAATAAATATAAAAATATTGATTAAAAATAAAAATAATTAGGACTATGACTTTAACTCTTTCAATAAGCTGAAGAATATTGCAATTATTTTTTATTAAATTTCAAGTTTTTTTATATTCATAATTATAATATGAATAATTTAGTGAGTTAACAATTAAATTTAATTAAATTGATTCTTATTATCATAATCAAAAATGTAAATATTTTATAACCATCATATCTTCCTCATTAGCCTCATATTTTCATCTAAGTATATTCTAATACTTTATTGTTCCATCTTTGTATGACTCTGTGAAGCGCTTCTCTTGTGGCACCTTGATTGTACCACTGAAAATTAACATACTATATGTAACTTGCATTTAATGTGAGTGTACCTCTTGATGCCTCTCATCTATAACAATATTTTTTATTATATTAGGTATTTATTATATTTATTAATAAACTTTTACAAATTAACACACTAAATATGGAGAATTGTGATTAGATTATTTTACTTTGACCAATGAAAATCATTAGTTTCTTATAGAATGGATCTAGTTGTTGCTTTGTTTAATAATACATCATTGCTCGAATGTTTCTTTATATACTTTCAGTAATTCTGTCTCAAAATAAATAATATAAAAATATAATACTTAAAATTATAACAGAAGCAATAACAAAGCTAAGCAAAATATAATAATTAGATAATTAAGAATTTTCAAAAACTTTGAATATATTTGTAAAGGCTCAATTAATTATTAATATAAGGAGAATGATGAGTTTAAGAACATCTTAAATCGTCAAGAGGAGGATAATGCATCGCTATTGTATAATATATTTTGCAAAAAGTAATGCTGTTGTTAATAATTTTATTTTAAGGTCCATAATTTTCACTTTTTTATATTGTTAATATATTTCCTGAATATATCCAATAAATCCCTATATAATGGTTAATCAGATCACAGCAAAAATTTTAAGATTAAGGTAAATAATATCAGTGAATTATTTTGATGTTTAAATTTTATGAAGTAATTGATAAACAGGTTTGTGGATAGACATTTATTTTATTTTTTATTTAAGCATTAAAAGCATAAGAATCTTAATGATTTTAACTTTTGCAGTTTCTGTTGTTTTTACTCATTAGGAATATATGTTACTTATTTTAGATATGATTTTAGCTGTTATAAAAAATCTCCTAAAATCCACTACTCCTAATCTGAAATAAAAACTTCCTACTTATCTATGAATCAATTATTATCAAATAATTGGTTTTCTCAAGCGTATAAAATTATGATATTTTTAATTTTTGGTCAACAAATGAATATTAAGATAAATAAATAATTTAAATAAAATGAAAATGGAGTAGAATGTAAATCTAACAAAGTATTATCTTTTCCTTCTAAGAACTTTTATACTATTAATTTGTTTAGATAATTCATGATTATAATACTTATGTGTAATTAGAAAAGTATTAGGTCATCAAAATATATTACTATAACTTACTTGTTAGATTTCTAAATTTTAGTATTTTAGATATCCCCCCATTATGAATTTTATTCTCTGTAAATTTTTCGAATACAATATAATTCTTAAAGAATAGTATTGGACTTTTTTGAGAGCATAGAATTATAATCATTTGAATTTTTATATAGAGCTTATGTAAGTTTGATACAAATAGAATTAACACTGGAAGAAAAAATCTTAGTTAAAATATTTATTTGATTTAAGATTGATCTAACAAAAAGTCTGGATTGAATAATCAAAATGATACAATAGTGATTTTCACCAAAACCGCTAGAACTGTTATAATTAAGAAATAATCCATTTATTAAAATTTCAAGAAAACTAAAAAGGATAACTAATACCAAAAATTTGTTAAATTTAAGATTGAGATATTAGTGAGCCAAAATATAACACTTACCTAAAGAAGAAATGCTAAAATCTGTAAAATGAATATTTGTTTATTGGAGTCAGAAAAAGCTGAGAATTGGAAAGAGGATTTAACAGATAAGAAATGACTTGTTAACTTTTAATATTGCTTAGACTTTGTTGATTAGATATTAAATACTTACATTAAATTTAACTAAATTATTAACTATAATAAATAACTATCATTAAAATTTTATGATATTTTAATAGATGCAATTTAGGAAATTCTTATGGAATTTCTTTACAATATCGAGTAAGATTCAAACGCAGCTTAATCATATTTACTTGATAAAATGAATTCAATTAATGAAGTTTAATTATTTTAATATAGTGAAATTTTAATTAGAAACAATTATAGTAATGATAATTAGCATGATAAAATGGAAAGATTATAACTAAAAAGTATTAATAGATTCTAATAAAATTTAACAAATTAACATTGTTTTTTAAAAAGATTTTTATTAATTTATTGTATTATCTATTTTAAAGTATTTTTTTGAATTGCTTAAAAAAAATTATTGCGATAAATCTAGTGATAATTCAAGATTAATTTATTGAGATTTCTAGTAATATAATGATTAAATTAAGAAATAATTTAATTAATACTAAATATATTCTTTCAATATACACAATACGATTTGAATAAATACACTCACTCAAATCGTTTTATTGTTCATAAATATATTTAAAAAATGCTTATTATTTAATTTAGTTAAGTATTTATTTACTGAAGACTATATTTATTATAATATATAATTAAATATATAAAATTTTGATGTTTTAAAAAAGAATGTGTATATAAGCAACTAGATAAATTCTTACCAATGAAATAAACTATTTATTATTTTATAAAAAATGAAAGAAATTCTTTTCAAGGCTACCCTAATCCTCATTTTAAATTAATGTTTTCACCAAATTACATTATAAGTTGATTTTTATATATAAATTCAATCTTGAATGCTATTTATTTATAAAAAAAAATTTCCTAATTAAAAGTTTAGGTAATTTTCATAACTTGAATGCCTAATTTATAAATTATAATCTAAATCCTTAAAATAGATTCAAATAGAAATAATTATTTGATTTTTGGAATTATATCTAATACCAAAAAAGTCTTTTCAAGTTCGAAAAGATATATTGAAAGTTAGAGATAATTATATTAAAGAGAACAACTCTTGAAATATACTTTAATATCATGAATAAATTGAATCAGTTATAATATTAACAATTTAAGGAAAGTTTGTAAGGAATATTTGCTTGTATATAAACTTGAAAAGATTATGCTCATATATAACTAATAAATACCCCAAAGTTCTATAAATTTATAATAATTAAATGTTTAAATTAAACCACCAATTTTAATACATAAATCCCTTTTAATTTGAAAAAATTTGATAGTTTTGAAATGTCAATTGTTTATAACTTATATAATTTCCAAAAATAAATAAATTATTACTATTTATATGTCACAATAAGTTATAATACTAATCTCTTATAATAATTTGATAAAAATTGACTTAGAGACCAATTAATTTTTAATTTCTAACTTAGTAATTTATTTGTCTTTAATAAGTATTTCGGTAGGAATTTCCTGCCCCCTACATGTAGCTTGCTTCCAACATTAAATTTTGTATTTTTTGGCAATAAAAATATTAGAAACATATAAATTTAATTTCAATTACCATTACCATTTACTAAACAACTTTAAATAATATATAATTTTCAAGGTATATTATTAATCTTTATCAAATTATATATTAAAAACAATGCTAAATTAATTGTTTTTTATTAATAAATTTTGTGATTTTTTCATTAATATTTGAATTTATTATCAAGTAGAAATGATATTTTATGGAAGATGATAAATCACTAATTCATATTTGTTAATAAAGATTCTTAAAAATTTTTAGATATTGTATAAATTTATTTTATGGGGAAGAAAACTTCATCAATCCTTTGGGTGCATTTAAAAAAAATAATTAGGAAGAAACTTCCTCCTAATTATTCTATCAAGAAGATATATCTAGAGTAAGAAAATAATAAATAATTTATTATTATTAGGGTAAATTATTTAAAATAAATCTAAATATTAATTGTGAATGTTTATTTACAATTAATAATTTAAATTAATATAAAATAATCAAAAAGATTATGATTTAATTTTTTTAAATACATTCAAGATAAGAATCTATATATTTCATAATAAAATTCAGATGTCATTAAATTAATAATATTAAATTGAATAATGAATTTCCTCTAAATTTATTATTATTTTTTTCACTGAAATTCTTTAATCACACTTTCTTATAATCTGTATCTTATAGGCATAATTAAAATATATAATTATTTAAAATTTTTTATTTAAGATTTAAAATACAAATATGTTTTTGTATAAATTGTTTAGATATTATAATTTAAATTAAGTCTCAGTATATTTTCATTATATTTATATAATAAATAGTATTTTAATAAAATATTAGTTAATACAGTTATTGTTATTTCAATAAGTAATTTGAGAAAGTAATTATTATGATTTCTATTATATATTAAAGATAATTAAATGATTAAAATAAATAAAATTGACTAATAATTAAATTAGAATTGCTGCATAATAAAAATAAACTAGAGATATCTTTAAAATAGTTTTCAATTATAACATCAAAATCAAATTTAAAAAATGAAAGTGAGATGCATTTAAGACAAAATTTACTACACTTTAATATATTTTTATAAGAAAATATGAAAAACAAAAACATATATCTTTAAAAGAGTGTAAAAAGTAATATATTAAATAAAATAATTTAATTGCAAGTGTGGATGTATATATTGTTTGGAATACATTGAGATCATAAGTAAAGAAAATAGAAAAAAAACCATGTATGTGGTCATAAATGTCTGCAGATCAGTACCCATAATTAATTGATAATATTAACATTCTTACTTATAAATATACTTTAACTAATTATGAACATTCTTAAATATTAATTTTATGAAAATATACATTTAGGTTGTTATATTATTGAAGGATTTTGGCAATATAGCATCATATATAAATATTTAGCTAGATTAATGATGATAATAATATAACTCACCTTATATGTTAAACGGTTTTAATTCAAACTAAATTAATGCGTGCTAAAGTATGTATAAATTGTAAGTTTTTTAATTAAAGGTATAAAAAGTCAGGTATAATATTATATTTCTTTATTATTCAGTTATTTGACGAATTAAATGATTAAATTGTTAGGTATTAATATTAATTTGCAAAAAGAACAATGAAATTTATCTAATGGAATGATTTAATATTATATTCCTAATTGCTTGACTATTATAAAATTATCAAAATTGTGATTAAAAATTGCAATGCAAAGTATGATTAAACTTTCGTTATGTTTAATTCAAAAAGTCAGTTAATAAAAAAAACATAATTTAATGATTAAAATTTAGCAGAAGTTATTCGAACTTAGCGGTAATTGAGTCTAGGTCATTTATAATAGTTTCATCAATTAATTGTTAATTGATGCTGAATGAAGCAGGAGGACTTTGACCCCAAAATCCTCTATTTTTTAATCAATTTTAAATATATTTTAATTTTTTATATAATAATTTACACTATGAATATTCATAATTTAAGAAAGTCAATGCTTTAAAATAGTGTCTCTCCAGGCTTTAAAACAAAAATAATTTATCATGAATTTTTCATTTTTAAAAAAAATTCCATATCAATATTTTTATATCAAATGGAATTACAAGAATTTCGAAAAGATATAGAACAAAATTCTTATTTTACTACATATTTAAATTAAAGAATCATTTTAAGGCACTAAATAAATCAATTAGAATTTGTTCAAATATCCTTAAGGGTTTGAAAATAAAAACAGAAAAAGCTCTTTTTAATTAAATAAGATGAAAAATTGAGATTATTGATTATAAATATTTCAAAATAAGTAGTTTAAATTAATGAATTAAATTTACAAATTATAATTTCGTAGATTAAAAATAATATGGATTTATGCGCAGAAAGTTGAGAGAATATTCAAATGACCACTCTAGCTTTAGAGATCTAAGAACTTATAGTAAGTTTGCGTTTTAACTTCTTATCAAATCAATTTACTTATTCAATAAATATTCAAATTTATTTAATAAAATAAATATTACTTAATATATTTTAAGTCATTTAAATTAATACAGATTTATATTGAATTTTACACTAATAATCACATTATTTAAAATGAAATTATCTGTACAAAAGGTTTTTACCAATGATTGTTAATCTATTTGATTTTGAGTAAATGAAAATGACTAAGAAATTCAAATAAATAAGATAAAAATTAATTGTAGATATGATCCGGGTGTACTCATTATATAAATAATTTTCTAACAAACCTGTAAACCATCTCTATTTTGAATTTGGGATGTAATTTAATTTACATTCATATAAATAAAGGAAGTTTTAATTATTTTACATGAAAAAGTATTGCCAATCTTTTTTATTTTATCAATAATTACTTAAGAATATTTTTACTAATAAATTTACAAGAAACCTCGAGAACACTAATGAAATTCAATGACTCTCAAAATTACAAATTAAAATACTGAACATATGAGGCTTTAGAATATAAAATTTTAAATACTAAGCTCAAAGTAAAATAATAAACTATAACAGTAGTTACAGCAAAACATTATCTTCCTGCAACTGCTGTAAAATTTATTTAATTTATTATATTTTAAACTTTGGATAATTTAATATTTCAACTTAATTACACAATTTGACTTTTACATAATATTAAAAATCTATGGAAACGAGAAATAAAGTTATGAGAAGAATATAAAACTAAAAAATGCATTAGTTAAATATAGGAATTTATTGAAGTTAATCATTATAATATTTATTTATAGTTGGATGTAAGCTTTTTTACAAAAAAATATACATACTTTACTTGGGAAGAAATTCTCTTAATTTATTCTAAAATTATTACAATTCAATAATTTTATATTTTATTGAAATAAAATGTAATGTAAATTTGAAAATAGTTAATCAAATACGTCATTGAATTGTATGATCTGAAGTAGCAGATTTATTGAATTAAGGGATATATTATATAGGACTGTGGTATCATTATTATTAATTAACTATACCTTAATTTACTCTTCAGAGCAACAAATATTTTATAACATTCTAGAAAATGGCAAAGAAATGCGAATAATGCTAAAACTACTACAATTTAATTTAGATATATTTATATTAATTTGTCTAACAGAAAACCTATAGTTATTAACGAGTGTTGCAAATAAATGTTATTTCTCTAAAGAATACAAATTATATATTAACTATTTTTTAAATATTAATATATTTTAATAAAAGTGTGGCTGCATCTACTGTTTGGAATGTATTGAGGTGCTCATGAAAGGAAATCTACAAAGAAAAATTACATGTCCAGGATGTGAGGAAGATAGGACTCATTTATATTTATATTATTTTACTCTACCAATAGCTTATAATATAAATATTAATTAAAAACCAGAAGAGTTGAAAGAAAGTCCGAAGATAGTCAAGGATCTGAGGTAATTGGATCAACTTACGATTATTTGTTCGGAGCACTTATCTAATGTTACTACCTTGTACTGCTTATTTTAAATATACAAAGAGAGATGTGAGGACTTCATATATCAATTTTTTTTATTCTTAAAATTATTATTGTTATCTTATATAATTTTAGAATATTTAATTGATTAAATGGCTGTATTTTACTTTGAATTAATCCCATATCTATATAGATTTGAGTTAAAAAATAATTTATATTAAAGAGAATGATAATTACAATGGAATTTTAAATAAATAATTAAAATTTTATAGAAAAGTTTTTCATGCAATAATGGGTTATGAGTTTTTAGTATTCTCATTTAAAAATTAATTTAATGTATTCTTACATATTGAGAGTTAACTTTTAAATTTCCCTCATTAAATGCTTGAATTTATTTGTTTATATAAAACAATTTGGAAAAACCTTTTTAAATTATTTCTTGGGCATCTGTTAAATTTAAAGATGTCAATTTTTAATTTAGTAAAAAAAATAATCATTTTAGTCATATAACGAAAATTAATAAAATTAAATGATTAAAATTATTATAGGTTCTAAATAATATTTTCCAATTACATTTAATCAATTTAGAGATTGGAAAACATAAGACCATTTTAGTACATTATATTTAAATTTACTAAATAGTAATTTATTCATCTAGTTTATTTAATTTTATAATTAAGTTTATTATTTTAAAATGAATAAATTCATGATGATTTATAAATTTTAAATAATCCTATATTTCTAATTGATAATTTTATTATTAAAAGATGGTAAAAATATGAATAAAATAAAAAAATTAAATAATGCTTAAAGTGTGAGATTCCGGTATGCACAGACTGCAAGCTTATTTCTCACAAAGATCATCAACTCATTGATCTGAAGCAATCGAAGTTTGAGACCTACTCCGAAAATGTGAACAATTATTTTATATATATTTAATGTGAAGCAGGTGTTTGATGAATACTCTGCTCAGAACATGAAATTATTTATAATAATATTTATCAATACTATGAAGTCACTTATCGACAAGTATGCTCACAACGAGATTTAAATAAATTCAGCTCAATTCAAATCAGCCATCAATAAGGTCTCAAGAATTTATATTAATTTATATAAAATATGATAATTCTTGACCATCTTGTAGATGAAGACGAAAGAACCAAAATTCAAAGTTAAAGTTAAATATAATTTATAATTAAATTGACTTGCCAACATGCTTAGGGGAACCTCAAAATGATCCACAAAATCTAAAAATATTTACACAGCTTACAGGCCCCAAAATTAAATAATTAAAATATAATTATTCATTTGTTTCAATTGCTTAGACATGCCACTCTGTTGAATTGAACTAAAAGGATATAAAGCAATTGATAAATGAATCTTAAGCTGTACTTAGAGAGGAGTTCAAGCAAGCTCTAGAAGCCTTTGAGATTAACTCAGATTTGAAAGAAAAGGCTTTTGCTGATTAAAATGACTTGAAAATTAAGAATATACAACAAGGCTTAGATTAATAGCTTCAGCAGTTTATATTGATTTTTAATAAATATAGTTTAAGCAAGAGATCAATGCTGACTTAATTTATTTATTAAATTACTTAGAAGCTAGACTCAAAGATGTCATCAAAGACGAAGATCAATACATCAAACTATAAGCTGTTGATTCTAAGTACATGAAATTGAATGAGTAGATGCAAGAAATTAATGGAAACTTTGTAATTGAACTCAAGCTTTTGAATGATTAGATTACAGAATTGAGCACAAAAGTTGACTCAATTAAATAGTCAACACATGACGAAATCTTTGCATTGTCTAATTAGCTCTTGGAATTCAATTTTATTTTTATTATATTTTAGAATATATTTCCTTTTATATTTTCAAAATATAAACTCTATCAGTTAATTCTATAATAAAAAAAAGATTTGCCTTAAAAATTATAATTCATTTTAAGAATAAGTTATTAAAAACTTTTATAGATTATGCCACAAATTTTAAAAGTGTTAATAGTATGTTATTTTATTTTTTAGTATTCTATGAAATTTTTTACCAATAAACTTATATTAAATTTAAAGTTGATAAGAGCTTTATTTGATCCTCAAAAAATTTAAATAAAAATAATTTTTTTTATTTAAGCCTGACATAGTTATTGCAATAATATTTGATATTCTACCAAAAATATTATTATTTGCATAAATATTTCAATAAAACATAGAGGTTTCATAGTATAAAAGAAGAATAGTAATCCTTCATTTTAAACTGATTACTTAATTGAATATCCTTCCAATTTTATATTTTAGTTTATTTCGAGTAATCATTTAAGATAGTTAATTAATAACTTTACAAGAATATATGAAATATACAAATTCAAATAGGCATCTAAATCACAAGAAATGAATTCTGTTATTGTTAAAATAATATGATTCGAGATAATTTACCAAATTAGTAATTTCAGGTATATAAATATTTAAAATTAACTCAGAAAGATCTAACAAATATCTTCTTTTATAAAGTTTTTGAAGAGTTTAATTTTGATTTAAATAAAAAACATATTGAATAATTATTATTGACAACAGATAACCGCTAATAAATTGTAATAAATACTAACTAAAGTTAAATTGTAAAAACATCTTTTAATCATTTAAAAATCCTGTTAAAAAAAATTTAAACTAAATTAATAATATTTAACACTAAAATTGTTTTGACTTTTTATAATTATACAAAAATAATCAAGATTCAAAATTAATCATATAGAATGGAAGTTTGCCACGTCAACTCACTCAGATGCGTCTACGTCTCGACTAAAATGATGGTTTGATTTTAGTATTAAACAGTGATATGTTAAATTTATTTGATTTTAAATCATTAAACATCATATAGAATCAAAAATCATTAAAAGCTTTAATTCACTATATATTATAAGTAAAAATATCAGTATTATGGACGACTTATTTTTAAATTCGAACGAAGCAGCAATTATATTTGTCAATAGAATAAGATTAAAAAGCAAAGGAAAATATTTAATTTTAAAATTGATTTATATGAATATGGAATGTATTTAAAAATATCAGCAATTTTTCATACGTACATTCTTCTATTTTATATTTCTTTTTTTGGTAATTTTTAGTAAGACTTAACATCTATGCTAAAATTTAAAATCTTTAAACTCGAAAATTGTATTTTTCATGAGGTCATCAATTATTAATATAAAGGGGCCTCTACTGATTATACAAATTTTTTCAATTTATAATATAAATTTTTTAAAGAGTTATGTTGAGAAGATTATAAAAAATTCTATAAAAAATTATATTGTAAAAATTGAACATATTGCTATGAAAATAGTAGTAAAACTAGTAATTTATTAAAAAAAAGCAAGTTAATAACTAAATTTAAAAATGTATAAAATTATACCTAAAACTATTATTAAAATCTAATTATTTTCACATTTCTTACTAGGTTATAAATATATTTATATATAAGATACTCTAAAAACATTGAGCATTCATTTTAAATCCAAGTAATATAATTATATAGTTGATCATAATAAATAAAACTGAGATGAGGAATATCATTGAAAAATATAAACTTTCGTAACTATTATGAAATATAAAGCATAGATTCTACCATTAATTCAAATTGTGGCTATATCAAACAAATAATCGTTATTATTTTAGACATTTATTAATAATTATACTATAATTAACTAATGGCGAATACACTCTAAGTTTAATATATTTTATATATATAAATTATATTATATTCCAATATTGTTGCTGTTGATGAAAAAGCTTAAAACAAGATATAAGAAGAAGTCAAAGTATAAGAATAAAAACCAGCTATGTTAGACTTTGATAAGCTATTGCTAAATATTGCAGATAAAACTATTGATGAGAAGAAGATTGTATTTAAGGAATTGGTGGCATAAGAAATTAACAAAACAGCTTAAAGCTTACTCAAGTCTACACTCATTTATTATAATATCTATATACTCATTCAAAATGGAGTTGATAGGAAATTTGTGGTTATGTATTTTATAATATAAATTAATTTTAGATTCTTAAAATATAAAAATTTATTCATTTATTTTTATTATTTATTTCATGATTTATAAATAAAGTATCTAAATTAAATATAATAATTGGTAAAGTAAAATTATAAAGAGTGAATAATTCATGTATACTAAAATTTTAACTTTTATTCAAAGGTACAACTCATGGATTTTAATTAAATATAAGACTAAATTATCGTAAAGTACTTTTGATTAATTTTTAATCAAATATTTAAAAATCTAAAATTATTTTTTTTGGGTATTAAAAACTGATAAATTACATATGAAAAATGTATTAATTAATAAATGTTTAATTAAATTATAAATTTTGATTAATTTACATATTTAAATTATAAATTATAAATATTTAATATTAACATACTTTCTATATTCAATTTAAAGTGAATAAATTTGAATTATCAATTTTGACTAATAGCTATTAACTATCAAATTAATTGAACATAAGTTCATAAGGAATTTGATAATGTAGAATACTATACTTAATATAAATATAACATTTATTTAATGTTGACATAATATGAATAATTCGTATTTAAATTTCCTAATGAAAATACTTAAATTTAAGATTATTTGAATTTAATTAAAGTAATAATATATAAAAAATGAACTAGTAACTTACTTTAAAAAATATCAATTTATTACTTTATTTAATCATTAAAAAGTAGAATTTTAATCAAGTAGTTATAATTTAGGAATTAAAACCTTTTTAGCATTTAAAATTTAAATTTATTTCGTTTGTGATTTTGAGCAACTTTATATTTCAATGATTTATTTTCAATATTTGGATTTGCTGCTTCCTAATTCCATAATTATTGTGATAATAAAGGACCTACCGTAACTTTCATTCTTAGTGAGCTTGGATAAGTATTTGGAGGATTTACATTATTTAATTATATATAGTAATATCAAAATTATATTATTTTCTTTGCATAATAAGGTAAATTAAATTTGCAATAAAATAATTAACATTTTTAAATGATAATAACTTATTTTTAAATTCATGAAAAATCAATTTTAAAATAATTACATATCATTTCTATTACATTAGCCTTTCATATTTTTTTAGTATATGAATATTGGAATACTATATCAAATTATTATTAAAGTATATCTACAATTTACTTAGTATTAGGAAATATTATAAATTAGGTTTATATAATATATTTAATACAAAGAATAGTACTTAAGTCGTAAATATATTATTAAAGATTTATTCGCAAAAAACTAAATTAAAAATTTCTGCCCAGTTTTAGCGTTGTTATCATATTGTATCTATGTGATTGGATTGAATAAATGTGTGTATTTGTAGAAATAAGGAAACTTTAATTAAGAATGAGATGATATACTATGCATATATTAAGATTGGAGTAATGAATAATAATAATAATAAAGAAAATTTCGAATAGAAGTTTATATTAGAAAACTTTTGTATTCCGAAAAATAGAAATAACTAATAAATATATAGCTGCAACTAATTTCCAAATCAGTTTGATTTAAGTAATTTGATTTAAAAATAATTATAACAATAATTTTATTAATTAAATATAGCGTGAAAGTGTTTAAAATAAAATAATGCATAATGAAATAATCAGTTAAAATTTAATAGCTTTCTAATTAATCGTCTTTTGATTCTTTTTTCTCACGGTAATTCTCATTTGTTAGTTATCACTTATAGATTTTTCGTTAGAGGCATCGCTTTTAACGTTTTTTTCTATAGAGGTTATTTAATAAGATACTTTGATAGAATAAATCATCGGAAGGGAAAACAGCTTGCCTGATCTCCCATTCTATTTTAGGTATACTTGAAATTCATCTCCATTCGAATAAATCCCTTACCACACAATTATTCTTTTTCACGGTTATTCGTTAGTATTAATGGATATTAATCAGTGAGAGTATTTTAACTATGTTTTCCCAAAATTTTCGACATCAAGTGTCTCTTGCTTACGTGTTGATTCTTCATGACTGGTATATTGTATTTGTTGAAGAACTTCTGATTGTTTATTTCGCCAATCAATAGTGATTCATGATCCTTTTCTTGAGATCTTCCCTCGATGTGAAAACGAGTCAGGCAAGGATCAAATTGCCTTGGATATAATTTTCAGAATGATGCACTACAGATGTCAGCCTCTCATTAAAGCAGACAATTACAAATAACTTTAATTAATAAAATTATAGTGCTCTTTTTCTTTCTAAGATCTTGCAAATTTTATATTATATAAATTTAATTAACAGATAATTATTTTGGTCATAAACCTATTTAAAATAAAATTAATAATATAAAATTGAATTAGGGGATTCGTTAAATATTTGCAATTACTTCTTATTATTAGTGATGCTTATATTTCATTTTCAAATTTATTATTCAATAATGCTTAGAACTTCTTTGATTTCTGTTAGTATTTATTGACATTAACTAAAAGATAAAATATGACATTTCGAAATTTTGTTTGTTTTTTAACAGTAGTTTCACTTCATTCTGCACCTAAATTTAAACTTGTTCAGTAGTTTTATGAAGCAAAAATAATTGAACAAAATTGTATTGTACAAAATAATAAAATATATATTTAATTAAAAGTTATTTACAAAAAAAATATATATTAAATAAATCAATGAAATTCTTCATTTCTAATTTAATTTTATAAAACAATTATGATTTAATTTTCAATAAAATGATTTACTTTGAATTTACATCTCTTCCATGGACATCACCTGATAATTGTAAATATTATAGTGACCCCTCTGCATTTGTGTTTAGTTTGAGTAAGAGATCCATCCATAAACAATATTCAAATTAACAATAGGCAGTTAGACATTATAAGGATTGGATGTGTGTATTTGGATGTGGATGATATTGTTATTTCTGATAATTGTGATAAGAATAGTGATAGTTGTTGTAATTTAGGATATACTTATGAACCACCTAATGGATATAAGTATGAATCAAATGAAGCACAATCATATTTAGCTGGATAATATCAATTCAAAGTATTAGAGATTGAAGTGTATTCACTAATATGATATTTATTTTAGTTTGTTTTAATTATATGATAATTTATTTAATTCTTTGTTTATATTTATAGTGTTAAACAAATATAATCTAAATGAAATGATTGATACAAATAATATAAAAATATTGATTAAAAATAAAAATAATTAGGACTATGACTTTAACTCTTTCAATAAGCTGAAGAATATTGCAATTATTTTTTATTAAATTTCAAGTTTTTTTATATTCATAATTATAATATGAATAATTTAGTGAGTTAACAATTAAAATTATTATAATAAAAATACTTATTATGATTGTGAAAAATGTAAATATTTAATAAAAATCTAAACTTCATCCTCATCCTCATCTTCTTCATCTTAGTATGTTTATACACTTCATTTTTCTCCTCCTTTTGTGATTCTGTGAGGCTCCTTTCTTGTGGCAATGAAGTTTTACCAGGTAATGCCACTAAAATATAATATTGAAATATAATTTCTGCAACTTAAAATTAATGTAAGTGCTAAACTTCCACCTGCGATTGATTTATAAGAAGAGTCTTTAATATATTTTTATTTATTTTATGAGTTTCTTACTGAAAATCATAATTTTTTTAAAAGTTTAATCTACCAAATATAGATAATTGTGATTATTATTTTACTTTAACTATCTAAATATTAACATTATACAACATCGGACTAGTTCTTGCTATATAATCTAATACATTATTTTTAGAATTTTTCTAATATATTTTCAGGATAACCTTCTCAAAATAATTAGTTAAAAGTAATAAAGCTGAAAAATAATATTACAAACACAAAACATAATAAATTAAATATAAAAAAAATAAAAATGAAACTAGTCGAGTACATATAGGGGTAACTCCCCTCGGAAAGAGGAAACTGGATCACCAAAAGCAAAGTATGAATATCTGATTATATAAAAACTGGCTGGCTTAAGCCCAAGTATTAATTCCGTACAGCTTTAAATAATAATAATAATAATAAATATAAAAAAATTTACTAAATTTTTTTACTTTTTTTTGAGACATAAAGAATTATTAATATAAAAGAACGAAGTGTTTAAGAAGTTCTATAAATCGCCATTAATTAATTTATCCTCTTTACCTTAATATATTATCTTAAAAGTATTGCTTTGGTTAATATTTATTATAATATCCGATTTTTTTAATGTAATATCTATCTTTTCTACTATTATTACTCTTTATGAGTTATGCTAGATATATGTTTTAGCTGCAGTTAAATAATTGTGATAAAATTATCACTATTAATCAGAAAAAAAACTTTCATGTTTGATTCTTAATAAACTCTCTGGCAATAATTAGTCTTTTTAAATCCTAAAAATTAATTTTTTATTTTTGATTAATTAGAGAAATAATATGACCAATAAATTAATGCTATATTTACAATGAAAATATTATATAATAACTTACAATTAATTATCATTTCATTTTGGGATAATCAACTTATTATTAGTTGAGATTTTCCTTGAAATATTTTTGAATAAATTAGGGATAGTGGAATTACATTTCCCATTTTTTAATATAATTGTTAAAATGCATGTCCTATAGTATTCAAACTTTCCCTTAAAAAATATCATTATTTCTGATACATATATAATTCTCAAAGAAGATGATTTAGCTTCTTGAGAGATAGCATAGAAATGTTAAGCCGTTTATTAATAAGCTTGAGTAAGTATGATGTCCAAATAATAAAATCTGGAAATATAAATTTAAGTTAAAATTATTTATTTTATATTCGCTTATTCAAACAAAAGTAAGGATTGAACAAATAATTATAAAATATGATAAATCCTTTGATTATTATGTAATTACTGTGTTAATTTAATACTTATTGGCGTTTATAATCTTATGTTATCAGAATTTTCAATATTTATCTTTAATTTAATTTCAAGTAAACTGATATAAGCAATCCTATAAATTGTTGATGAACATTTTATTTTTTATAAAAAATTTAGAATTTAATAATTTATTAATAGGCCTTAATATTTTTCTCATCATCAATATAATAAATATTTTCTTATTTATATTTTAATCTTAAATACTATTAATTAAAACAATTATTTAAAAAAATTTCTCCAAGGTTTAAAGATTATATAATATTAAAATATTTTCTAATACTATTTCTAAATTAAACTTATATAGTAGAAAGACAAAAACATTTGTTTTTTATTAACACCTAAAATAAAAAGAGTCTTGTAACTCTCGAATAGTTCTATTAAAAGATTTTATTAATATTAGTAAAGAGAAATACTGTAGCAATTTAATTTTATATCATCAATATATATACATAATTCAGATGAATATTAGTTAGTTTATGAATATTTATTAGTATTATTATTTTGAATTAAGCCTGTTAAGTTGATGCGCATATAAATTTAATAAATACTCTTAATTTAATAAATTCATCATATTTAAATGTTAAAAATTAAACTAATTAATTAAACTCTGCATAATTTTTTTTTGAGAGTAATAATCTTAATACAATGGTAATATAAAATATATATTTTAATAACTTTTTATTTTGTATTTTTAAAATAGTTTTGAGTAGTTAGTATAGTGTGTGAGATTATTAAATTTTCTTCAATAGTTTCAAAATTATTCTCATTTAATAATTAGATATAAATTGACACTGTGCCTAAGTAATTTTTTTTCTAACTTAGTTTATTTCTTTGTCTTTATCTTTATCTTTTAATAGATAAAAATTCTAAGTAAAATATTATAAAAATGTATTTTTATCAGGTAAAATGACTTAAAATAAATGTTAATATTAATTATGAATATTTATAAATGAAATAAATAGTTCTAGATCTAAATAAATTATAAATTTAATTTTATACTAATTGTTAAAATATTTTTAATTTAAAAATCTCTATCAAATAAAATATTTAATTTGCGTTGAATTGTAATTAAATTAATTAAATTAACAATTTTACTCTAATTTATTTGTTAAATTAATATATTAATAATGGGATTAAGAATTATTATTCTTGCAATTTAAATCTGCTCCTAATTGGCATAAATAATAAAATGGGTTATTTTAAATATTTGTGGTAATGACTTCAAAATTCATAGAGTTTTAATAGAAATTAAATAAAAATTTAATTAATATATAAAGTTATTATATCTTATTATTATATTTATTAACTATAATAATAGTTTAACACAATACTTGTTATGTCAATTATTGATATCAATATTCCAATAAATAACTTCAGAAAGTAAATTTTAACATATTTATAGTATATTATAGATAATTAAACAAATAAAAAAGTTAAATTAAATTAGAATTATTGTCGATTCATATTTATTAATTAAAGAAAAGTTTAATATATACTACAATTATATTTCAAATCAACAATTAAAAATGAAAATAAAATGTATTTAAGGCGATAATTACTTCAATTTAAATTATTTAATATTTTTTAATTTGACACCATAATTGTAAGAGTGTAAATATTTATTCTAATAATAATATATATATATATATATAAGTGTGGATGTCATTAATCTCCTTGGAATGCATTGATAATTTTATGAAGTATAGTCAACAATAATAGGTATGTCCAAGATGTGATAAGACCAGTTCTTATAATTATAGAATAATATTTAATATTTCTTAAAAGTAGATAAACGAAATCCTGAACAAAATGATTTAGTATTGTGATTTCTATGTATTTATAGGTCTATTTTTTTTAAAGTGATTTAATCAATTTAAAATAAGCAATTCCTAGGCAATATAGTGATAAATTTAAAAATCTTTTTTAAATCAATTAAAATCTTGCTTCTTTGTAAAAAGCTTTTTAATTTGGTTAATAATAATAATATCTTTTAATAAATTTTGATCTATAAATTTTGTTATCAAAAAATTATCACGTCCACTTTACTATAGATAATAATTAATATTTATAAATGATACTATAGATAATTTTTATTAATAAAGTTTTGATTAAATAATATTTTTGATTAAAATTAGTGAAGCAATTTATAATAGAAGTTAATGATAATACTATATTCTTTATTCATGAAAATTAACTAAGAAACTTTATAATTAATCTAGACGAATAAAGATCTATTATGGGGATAGCATCATAATTTGAGAAATAGGATATATAAAGAGTAGATGATTTGTACAACAAATTCAAAACTGTTTAATTCAACAAAAAGTTCTTTATTTTATTTGATTATATATAAGGGGAGAATTAAAATTAATATATTGTTTTTTTTAAAAATAAATTACATGCTAATATAATTTGGTTTCAACTATATTCCTGCTTCAGTTGCATATTTATAAAACTCGAACCAAGAAGAACTCAAAGAATAATATTTTTTCTCGGATGATAAGTCATAATAGACTCTGATAAATATTCCCAAGATATTTAAGATCCAACTGTAATTAAAAAGATATTGGTATTCAAGTAATTGGTAGATATAGAAATTAATTAAACTGATGAAAGTTAGTTTGCTCAAATCTTAAATCATTTAAAGTAATTTAAATTAATTATTATGGGAGATAAAAGTGACAAGAAATTTGGGGTAGTAATATTGCTAAACAATAAAATTATATAACCAAATAAAATTGAATATAAAAAATGGTAGATTTATTTCTTATGTAATTTTTATAAATGAATGTTTTGATTAATAATTAAAATAATTAATATATCAACATCTAATCTCACCCCTATTGTGAAATTTATACTATTATTCAAAGGATCAATACACGGATAAAATATATAGATAGTAAGAATTTATCATACATAATCTTAGAACAAATTATTAAATAATATTTAATTAAAAAAGGAAAGTAGTCTTTTATATAAATATTGATTGGATTTATTGCTTCATAATTTCATAAATTATGTGATGATAAAGATCCAACTATATGTTTTATCCTAAGTGAATTTGGATAGGTATTTGGTGGATATTCATTAATAAAATTTATATAATAAATATCTACTACTTAATGCTAATTGTGGAAAATACAAAGATTATATTTTACTCAATAAAATGTCTAATTACCATTAACAATTTGATTTGCTATTCCTTTTAATTTTGAGTTTATAAAAAAGTCTTACCATTTATTTTATAAAATCTTTTACAGTTATTTCATTTTTTCTTGTCTATTTTTTAATGACATTTTATATTTTAGAATTTTTTATAATAATTATTTAAAGTACTTATACTCTTAATCTAAAAGATTTTAGTAAAATTTTATATTTCTACTAAATTTTTATAATGAATTAGATTAAATCAATTTAACTTTTATTGATAATCCTACATCGATTCCCTTAAAATCACCTGATAATGGTTTACAAATCACAGATGACAATTCTTTTGTGTTTAGTTTAACCAACAGATCTATTCATAAGCAATATTATTATCAAGATTATGCTGTATATCATCATAAAGATTATATTTGTGTCTTTGGAAATGGTGGAGATATTTGCATTTTGATAATTGTGATAAACACAGTGACAATTGTAGTGATTTAGGTGATACTTACGAAATACCTTATGGATATGAATATACAACAAATGAAGCAAGATCCTATTTAGCAGGTTAATATACATTTAAAGTATTAGAGATGGAAGTGTATTAAGTGATTTGATGCTTGTAATCATAATTCTTTTTTATTAATGTTTATTTCATATTATAATAGTAGTTACCTTTTATATATTAAAGGTGGAATATAAAATTCTATCTATATATATATTTAATGAATAATTTGTTTAAATATTATGAAGATGTTAATTCTAAAATACAAGAAAAATTTTGATAAGTGTTTTATCAGCATCTTTGGTATTTAGATTCATTATTCATTTATAATATCCAATCAAAATTGTTTTCAATTCTATAGGGTATTTTTAAGTTATGCATATAAAGATTATAAATACTAAATTACTCAAATACTATATTTATGTAAAACCACACATACTTCTAACAACTTACAGATATTCATAAATTACAATCATAACTATGAATAAAAGTTTTGGATTTATTAATTTTAAATCTATCGATTATTATCAACCATTTAATTTTTATAAAAATTAATCATAATAGATATTTTTTATTATTATTTAATCTAGGAAATAATTAATAAAGACATTTAATAAATTATGCAAATATTACAATTAATATTGAAACGAGTTTGATTAATGAAATTAAAATATTTTAAAATAAACAAGTAATATATGGGGCACCTTTGTATGATTCTTATAAATTAAAAATATCTAAAATATTATTAAGGGAGGTATAAAGTAATTCACAAAATGGAAAACTAATTTTAAAAAACTACTGCAATTTAAATATTGCAGGGATACATTTGATTCGGGAAATTAAATTATAAATATATTTAATTTAAATAAAAATCGTGGCAGTTAATTTTCTGGAAACCTAGACAATACGGTACTTGTTTGAAAGAGAATTCAAAATTAGCTGGACTTTACTTATTGCCGGTACCCCTCTATCGCATCCCCTGAAGCTAAATAACTTTCACTTTAATTTTGACTTAATTGTACTAAAAAATCACCCAAAATTAAAGTGAAGGTATTTAGCTTCAGGGATGCGATAGAGGTGTACTGGCAATAATAAAGTCCAGCTAATTTTGAATTCTCTTTCAAACAAGTACCGTATTGTCTAGGTTTCCAGAAAATTAACTGCCACGATTTTTATTTAAATTAAATATATTTATAATTTAATTTCCCGAATCAAATGTATTCCTACAATAATTAATTAAATATTTTATTTGAAGAATGGAAGTTCTATAAGTATCTACGAGTGTTTATTTTTTAAAAAATACTTTACTCATTTTAATTATTATTTATTATAGTGTGGTTGTATGTTATGCTTAGAATGCAATGAGAACTGCAACCAACAAAAATAAATTTGGTGTCCAGCATGTGAAAAGATTTGAACTCATAAATAATTTTATTTACTAAATGAAAAATATTATATTTAACTCAACCATCTGCTTTAAATTTTTATTTAATTTTAATTAAATGTTAAACCAGTAGTCCTTTAAGAATATATTAATCTAATCAAAGATTTGGAGTCACAAGATTAGCTTAAAAAAAGCTTTAATGAGCAATAATCTAATAATAATGATGATGTTGATTGTAACAAAATTATCTTTTTAAACAAAATTATTTAAATTGGCTTACCTCTGTTTAAGGGAACATAACAACAACTTTTAAAACTTAATTGCTGAAGAATAATGTAAAACGAAACTGACCAAAAATGATATACAGATCTTGATTAATGAATCGTAAGCTGTGCTTAGGAAGAATTATAATAAGCTCTGGAAGCATTTGAGACTACATTAAATTTTAAAGAAAAATTTAGCTGATTTAGCAAACCAGAGATTAAATAATATCTAGTATGAAATTGCTTAGTAACTTCAACAGTTTATATTTTAATTTATTACAGTTTAAGCAAGAGATAAATTCAGACTCATTTTTATTTAATTAAATACTTAGAAGATAGATTTAAAGATATTAATAAGGATAATAGTTTCAACTTTTAGCCAAAGACTATTGAACAAATTAACGTAAAATTAAAGGAGGAAGTCTAAGAAATTAATGGAAATTTTCAAATTGAATTAAAACTATAGAATGATCAAAATAAAGAGCTGAACATCAAACTAGAATCATATAATAGTATATTCAAGGTTTAATTAAAAAATAAAGTAATAAAATCTAGGAATTCTGTTTTTATATTAAAATATACATTTAACTTTTATCTATTTGTTTATAACATATTGGTCATTCCTCGATATATTTAATAAATTTTATATAAATACGGAAAGTTTTCTCAAAAATTAAAAAATAATTATTAATTAAACTATCTATTAATAAATTCTAGCATAAAATGCATTCAAAAGATATTAACTCCGATATATTTGTAATATGAATTATTTTATTTATCAAACTTATTATTATCCAATATCCTTGCTTTTGAAATGATTTCTCAGAAAGATATTGAGAATTAATTAATAGATTAACAATTAAAACCAGATATTTAGCCAGAATTTGACTTGGAAAAGTTCTTGCATAATAAATATTCAAGAGTAATCTAAAGAATATAAGAAAAAAGTATTTAAGGAATTGGTATCATAAGAAATCAATTCAACAGAATTTAATTTGTTTAAGTCTTAAAACATTTAATTAAAATATAAATAAATAATCAATGGAAGAGGTGATACCACAAAATTTGGGAATATTTGAGATATATTTATTTTACCATATTTATCTATTTAATCAACTTAATAATTTTACAATAAATATAATTTATAATGGTCTATAGTTTATACCCTAAAACATGAATTGCTATACAGAGGATCTACTCATGGATAAAAAATCAAATTTACATTAAATAATAATTATTATCAATTATATCTAACAAATTGATTTAGCAATATTATAGTTTATTGGATTTACTCCATCTAAATTCCACGAATAATGTGAAAATAAAGGCAGGAAAGTTACATTTATCCTGAATGAATTTGGATAAGTGTTCGGAGGATTTACATTTATTATTTTATTTATTTTTGTATTTATATGTAGATATACTATATTATATAGAATATTTATAAATAATCAAATATACATGGGAATAAAATAGTATAAAGAATTAATAACTTTATAATAAAATAAATATAATTGTATAACATTTTTGCTATAAGAATAAATAAATTAATGCTTTAAGTTTAAACACTTTTATTAAACATAAATATAAGATTTTAAGAAATATTCTAATTTTTTTCTTCTAATATTGTAAAATAAGTCATACTAGATCGTAATATGATTTCATTATGAAAATATCAAATAAATTTATACATGCCTTTAATGTATTTTAATTTATTATGTTATAATTTTATTCTAAAATTAAAGATAATATATTATTAAATTTTTTAGAATTTTTTAACAATCGCAAATATGAAAAAGTATCTTGTATTAATTATCTTAATTTACATCTATACCATATACATCCAGCAACTGAGCAACTTGCATGGCATTATGATATGAGTGCATTTGTGTTTAGTTTGAACAAGCAATCAATTCATAAATTATATAGAAATTAAGGCGCATCAGTTATACATTTTTGTGATAGCATGATGACATTTGGATATGGTGAGAATGACTGTGACATTTATATTTCTGAAAATTGTGATGTAAAGGAAAGTAGTTATTGTTATCTAGGTGGATCTTATGAATTACCAGAGGGATATGAATATGGGTCAGATGAATCATAAGGCATATTTAGGAGGTTAATTCTCATTTAAGGTGTTAGAGATTGAAGTTTATTTAGTAATATGATTTATAATGTAGATAAAAACTAGTATTTATAATGTTAGAATTTTAATCTTATAAATAAATCTTATAAATATTTATATTTTCAGATGATTGAGCTATTGTATTTTTTGTAATATAAAATGAATTTTAAGATGATGCTTTTATATTATAAATGATGATTAAATATATATTCTATTTAATAATTTAACGAATTATATTATTTTTTTCATAGAACGCAATAATTTAATTTATATAAAGTTACTGGAATTGAATCCATTTTATAATAATTATTATTTTTAGTATTTATATATGATTATATAATTGTACTTATTGATGATAATTTTAGAAGTTAATGAAATTAATTGATAGATAGTAAATTATTCATATTATAAGTAGAGAATCCATTTAATTAGTTATCCTTAGCATATTAAATATTAAATTATTAAGATGTCAGACACGTGTAGTCAGTGCAACAAACTTTTCAATTTGACTTTTAATTTTCTATTTTATTTAAATAAGACGAAAAAACGGCCTATTACACTTGAGTATCATTTTATAAAAATTTAAATTAATTTAATGAGTGTACATGCATTTGGTGCTTGGAATGCATCGACTTAAACTTGAAAGACAATCCAAAGAGAGAAATCTACTGTCCTTTAGATGAGGAAGTCAATACTATTAAATTTAATTATATTTACTATGCCTGTACCATTGAAAGAAAGCAAACTCGTTTTAAGAAAACTTCAATCTTTGGATTAACTTACCATTTTCTGTGAAGATCATGAAGGCTAGATTGCTAATTTGTATTGCACAGATTGCTCGATACCAGTTTGCTCTCATTGCAAACTTGATACTAAATCTTTATAAATTTAATTCTAAATAATTTACACACAAAGTGCATCCCCTTACTGAACTCAAACAATCCTAACTTCAAGATTTACACTAACAATTTTTATATACAATATTTTTATAAATGTAGTAAAACTGTTAGATGAGTATTCATTTGAGAACATGAAATCTAAGCTCATTCAGTTAAGCACTAATGAGAGCTAAGTGAATTCATCACAGTTTAAAGAAACTATTAAAAAAGTTCACAGAATTTATCAATATATTATATAAATGCTAGGTGTCATAGTAAGTGAGGAGGAGTCCCAAAAAATTAATTATAATATAAATAATTTAAATTGACTTAGCACATTCGTTAGAAGATCCGCTTTATAATCCCTAAAACAGAATCATACCCCAGAGATCAAATTATTAATATAATTTTTAATTGTAAATATTTCAATATTTGGATAATAATTTAATGAGAATTAAATTTTTTCTTGGCAAAATGAAAAATTTGATTTACAAATTTACTTTAAAGATAATAAATTCCAAGCAAGAAGTACGTTGAGAATAAGCAAGTATAATAATTAAAGGGATATTAATACTAACATAAAATAAACTAAAATCACAACAATTAGTTAAGATAAAAAAATTTAATAAAAAAAAAATTTATAAAACAATTTTTTTAAAAACGTTATTTCTAAAATGATTCAATTAGAATGATTCATCATAAAAATAAATCTTTATTATTATCATTATTATTAATATTTTATTTTTATTTTTAAATCAAATATGGCGGAAGAGCAGAAAACTTAGAGCAACTTAAACCTTTAGACTATCTAGCAACTGATTAATGATTCTCAGTCAAAAATGAGAGAAGAATTCAAATAAACTCTGGAAGCTTTTGAAAGTAATTAAAATCAAATTAATAATTAAAATAATGAGTCAATTAACCTAATTATTGTTGAATATAATTAAAAATATTAATGTAATCGTATGTTAATGCAAAATCTTTTATTATGCATTATTTTTAAACAATGAATAAGAATTGATGAATACCAAATGTATTATTAATTTATTTTTTTATTTTGATAATAAGACTGCACATGATAATTAAGATAAAGCATTTGAGGAATGTTCATATTATTTTAATTGTTTAATTGGAATACAAGAATGACGTCTAATCAAACTTTTACATATATTTATACATTAAACTTATCTTTGAGATGTGATGCTTTTGAAAATGCTCTTGAGATAACAAACTAAAAAACTAGTAACTTAGAGTAAACTTGTAATCAGCTATAATAATTGAATAATGATTACGTACAGAAACAATAACTATTTATTATAATTTAATATTATAGCTTTTGCAAAATCAACTTGACAAGACTTAACAAGATTTAGCTACCTTCATTCTTACAATAAAATAAGAAATTCAAAAACATGATACTTTGCTAGTGGATATTTAGTTTAATTAAATTTAAATAATTTTATACTAAATCTTAGATTTAAAATGAAAGAGCCATGCTTGATACTTTTTTAAAAAATAAATCAATTTTATACAAATAACAATTAAGTTATATTTTTAAGCTAAGATAATTGGAATTATATAATATGTTTTTACATTTTATAAGAACTATGGCATTTCAAAAAAGTAAGTTCCTTAAAGAAAATATATAAATCAGGAAATAATTTTTTGGATTCCAACAAATTCTAGAAGAAAAATGGCCTTGACAGGATTCTGATATTTTATACTTGAAAATTCATGATTCAAAATTAACTTTTAAACTTACCTTAATTTTTTGAGGAATTGTAAAGTTAAAACTGTGTGGACTCTGTTGATTATAATTATAAAAGCTTAATAATGTTGAGAAATGCGATAGATTTAAAAAATTCATTAAGGTTCTATTTAAGTATATATAAAAAAAATGCCTTGCTTTGAAAAGCTTTCTTTCTTTCTTTTGAATTTTATTTTGCTCAGTTATATATAATAAAAAGTAATCTAATTACAAATAAACCGAATTTTAAAATTATTTTATTAATTTTTTTATAGATAAATTATATTTTTTGAACTTATAGCATTTAATAAAATCATGTGAGATAAATTAATTATAATTTAGAGCAATAATATTTTTTGACTCTTTATTCAAATAATTAAATAAATGCTTTATTTATTAAAATATTAAACTTCAAAATATTACTGATTAAACCTATATTAATATGAAAATTGAATTCACAATTTTAATTAAATTATTTTTAATTTAATTTCAAAATGTTTTAGTACTTTTAAATAAGGTAATAAGGCATGTTAATTTTATATTTAATAATAAAAGCTATAATGGGACAAAAGATTTTTATTAACAAAACTTTTCGCCAATAAAACTTTATTTCATTTCATTTTATTCTTAAAAAATAATTCATTACAACAATAAAAATACAATTTAATTTAATTCATAGGATTGTTATTTTACAAATTCTTAAACATACAAACGAAAAATGTTTGCAAAAATAAAAAGAATATTAAGGAGAGGAAATTAATTCAAGGTTTTTTATTTATTGATTAAAAGATAATGTGAAAATATGAATTATTAATATCTAAAAAAAATATTGCACTATTTTAATAGATCTAGTTAACTTGTTTTGCTAAACTTCTAATATAAGTATAAAAGCTTCATTTGTGACTTTAAGATTTTTTATTTGTATTTTTTTAATTGATACTCTTCAACTTAAGATTTAAGAAGTTAATGATTGCAAGTCAGACAATTCAAATATTTTATGAATAATTTTTTTTAAAAAATATTATTATTAATTTAAAATTTTAATAAAATATTAAATATACATGTATTTTTATTTCAAATGACTTTTTATTTGAAGAAATTTAATTTAAATCATTACAGCTATTTCTCACAAACATATCAATAATAAATGAAAAACTGAACAACGTGATTAAAAAGGCTAATAATTAAAACTATGATGATTAAGATATCAAAACTTATTAAGTATATTGGAAAGAATTGATGATATGCTAATATAGGTAGTTGGTTGATATTGAAATATAAAAATAATAAACAAGTCTTCTTCAAACTCAAATATCTTTTATAACTATAATTAAAATATTTTAAAATATAATTACAAGAGAATTAATAATAAAATATTAATATTATAGTGGCATAAACTAAATAAAATACTGATTTTATTGATAAAAACAAATTAAGATATACTACTAATTTTTGGGAGATTCTTACTATCGATCCCTTAAACGAGATAAATTGAGTTTAATTCAACAAAAAATAAACAAAAAATCAGCAAAGTTTAAACTCGATTCGTCTTGCTTCTACAAGTCAAAGTAGTGTACCGACAAAAGTAACTATAGCTTAATTTAAATTATTATCTAGATATTTCTTATAATATAGGTTAGGAAAAAGTTGATTGCTTCGAACTATAATAATTTCTTATAAACTATTATTTAATTTTTCTAACTTCGAAAATATTTCTACTATATTTCATATCGAATTTAATTGCCTTAATGATTATTATTTTATAGTAAAATTCAAACAATATCATTAAATTGATTTATAAATTTATGATAATAAATTTGAATATCTGACTACTCTAGCAAGCAATTTAAGCTATTGTATAGAGGATCTCGAGATGAATATACTGCATAAAAGTTCCATGAGTTATGTGATAATAAAGGGAATACTGTGTGTTTTATTCTTAGTGAATACGGATAAGTATTTGGAGGATTTACATATAAAGTTTAAAAATTATTATTGTTATTATATTAAATTATATCTAAAATAATTAAATAAATTTTGTATTTTATAAAAATTATTTAAAAATTCTTTAATAAAATGTCGTAGTTCATATTTGATTTGAATCTTCAAAATTAATCATTTGATTCAGAATTTTTAATATTATTAATCTTAAGTATGTAACTTTTTATATTCAATTTTATTTACATCTCTTTCATGGTCATCTCCTGATATTGTTAATGATTATAGTGAGCCCTCTGCATTTTTGTTTAGTTTGAGTAAGAGATCCATCCATAAACAATATTCAAATTAACAATTTGCAGTTGACCATCATAAGGATTGCATGTGTGTATTTGGATGTGGGTATGATATTTGTATTTGTGATAATTGTGATAAGAATAGTGATAGTGGTTGTGATTTAGGAGGTACTTATGAACCACCTAATGGATATGAGTATTATTCAAATGAAGCACGATCATATTTAGCTGGATAAAATGACTTTAATGTATTAGAGATTGAAGTGTATTCTCTACTATGATATTTATTTTAGTTTGTTTTAATTATATGATAATTTATTTAATTTTTTGTTTATATTTATAGTTTTAAATTATTATTTATAATCTTTATTGGATTTTATAAATTTAGAAATCGCAACTTATTTTTATTTTATTGATGATAATAGTTATAAAATATTTTAATAATTAGAATAAAAAAATAAGTGTGTTATATAGTTATTATTTAATATTGAATAAATATTTTCACTGATATAATTATTTTTTATTTATGAATAATATCATAATCTTGTACTTTATTGGAGAAAAACTATTAAAATTAAATGATAGATTTATTATATCTTATTATTTCAGTTTAATAAAGCAAAATATACTTCCTTAATTTCAATTGTATGAATTAATAATATATAGGTTTAGTCTTAATTATTAATTATGATCAAATTTCCATCAAGATTAATAATGCCTTCATTTTAAAAGGGTAGAAATTTTAATATAGCAGTAACTAAGTCAATGTTTTGTTTTATGCATTCGCAATAAATTACAACCATAAAATAATTATAATACAAATTATAACAAGATATTAAATGGTAATGGGTTAATAATAAAATCTAATTCAAACAAAAAATGAGGAAAGTTAAAGAATTAGAATATAGGATAACTTTCTTCTTTAGTATTTATTTATTTTCTACTTATTATCAAAATAATATAGCGATTTTATTAATATAATTATTTAGTTCTACTTGTTTAATTTAACAATCTTCTACATCCTTAGATATTATGATGACCTCTAAATTTCATTAATAGTTCTGATATTTATTTAATAGGTTTTAGTCATTATATTTTTAATAATTGATTAATCTTCTTTGTATTTCGTAATTATTACAACTGTTATTGTACTTACTAATAAACTCTATTGATTTCTATGAATATGTTATTTAACGAGTCAAACAAAATCAAAAATAGAGAAAGTAAAAAACGTAAACTATCTGGTTTCAGTAGTTGACTAGTCCAAGTAAGGGAGATGTGTCAGGGACAACTATTACAAAATGTAGCACACATGGTGAATTGAGACTCGAAATGATTACTCATGACGAGATAAGAAATGAAATGTAACAAAATTCTCATCATATAATGATAAATACATGGATTTAAATAGCAAGAGTTATCTTACAACTTAAAAGGGACATAAAGACATAATTATAAGTATTATTAATAAAAAACTAATACAATCAAATTAAAAATATATAAAAGTTCAATATTTACTATAATATATATAATCTCTGTTGATATTTTCATAATTTTTTAACTTCAGTTTTTATAAAATCACTATCATCTTCTAATGATCTTCATTGTCTGAAAAACAAATAATAATTCATATTTCATTATATCAAAATATAATATACAATTAAAATTATTATTATAACTCTATAACATACTCTAGGTAGTAACGTATTCAATATCCCTTCTACAAAACTTAAAAAAATGATCTTATATCACTTAATAAAATAAAAATATTAGTTATTTTTTTTTAGAATTAAAAAGGCGAATCATCTTATGATGAATGATTATTTAAATTGTATATTGTAGAAATTTATTTTTATAAAATACAAAAATTCTTAAGTGAAAAGAATTTTCAATAATTTTCTCTTTGTTAGGTAATAGTATTTTTGAACCTTTTTTAAAAATTGTTTTTAACTAAATAATTTGTTTATAAATACAATTTTTTTTATCTCTTAACAATTAACAATTTTCAATTTTCGCCCTGCCCATTATATCCCTTTCTTTATCCCAATTTAAATAGAATTAGTCATAAAGTATAAATTAAGAGAATTAATCATTAATATTTTATTATATAAAATTCTTCAACTAAACTGATCTTAATGGATTAACTTGAATTAAATAAGATATTCTTCTCATTTTTTATTGTGACTAAATTATTATAATATTTCTTTCAAAATACTTTAATTGTTTTTGTTAATTAAGAAGAAATTTCTTATCATATAACTAAAATATATTCATAGAAGCTCAATATCTATAGCTCTTATTGCGATTGTAAGACAATTATGTTATAAAGAAGTAATTAAAGTAATAAGTAGCAAAAATAGATTTTTATTTATTTTGTTCTATATTTAGATTTATATTTGGATAGTGATGCTAGTGATGCTAAGTAAGAAAAAAATAACATATTTGACGAGTGGGTTGTTATGAAAAATACAAATATAAATAAACAAACTTTTTTTTATCTTAATGCTAGAGTCATGATTTAATATTGAATACAAATAACTTTCTTATTTTAATTATCTAAACATTATTGACTAAATATTGTTAGTTAGATAGAATATGAATTGTATTAACTTTTTAGCATAAAACCAAATTTTTAAGGCTTCACCATGTTAAAGTAAAAGAATTAGAAATAATGAAAATTAATTTCATTTGAAAATACAAAATTTAAGTATCAACGCTGGTAAAATGCTTAATATAATAAATAAATATGAAATCTATGGTAAATGTTTTTATAAGAGCTTTTCTGAGTTTATTCGCAATTAAGTAAATAAACAACAAACTAATTAACAAATTTATTTCGAATCGAATTTATATAAAAAGATTTTGATGAAAAAATTAAACTATTATTTATTTGAAAGTAGTTTGATTTAGAGCTATTGGGAAGATTCAAGAATTTCTTACAATTTATTTTTTCATACGAGTGTTTGATTAAAATAATTTAAGAACTTAAAATAGGAATATAAAGAAGAAACTATCCTTAATGCATTTACTTAAACACCCTTAATTAAACGGATCAATTTAAATTATTTAAGATTTAATATTTTTAATTTACTTTAATATTTCAAAATGATCTGCAATACGATCACAATATAATTAAAAGTATTATTAACTTTAGAGTAAAAATAGTGTTTTTATATTTTATTATAATTTTATGATAATGCTAATAATATATAATATGTTAATACTTGACTTACTTCGTTTTTATTTTTTAAGCTAAGACTATTATTAATTTTAATAAATCTAAATATGTAAGTTTTATACTGTATTACTTAATCATAATACAAAAATGATATTCTAAATAGCAATATTATATTCATTGAAAACAATAATTATACCAAGAAAAGTTTGAAAAATATTATATTTTATAATCTCTGATTTTTATATTTGAATGTAAAATGTTTAAACTCCATAATTTAGGCAAACATAAACAAGATTATTATATGAATTAATTTTTAACACTTATAAGATTATAAAATTTTACTCTATCATTTACATTAGTTATATGTTTAATTAATTCATATATCTCGGTAACTATAGTTTTCGATTATCTTTTATAAAATAATTGGTTTTAACTTGGAAATAAAATTGTACTTGCAGTCTTACAAGGATTTTATGTTGTAAAAGAAATAAGTTAAGTCTGGAATAGATATATACAGAAAGAAGATGCTAATTCTCAAAAACATAATGAAGGTGCCACATGCTTTGAGACTCATGTTTCGCTATCAATTATTAATAAAGATATATCTCTAATAATTTAAAAACTCACTTAAAAAAAGCAAGATAACTTTTTAGGAAAAAAAATGAGAAGTTAAAAAATAGATAATTTATCTAATTTTTAGAAGTGAATAAAATAATTCATGAATTTATTCCTTTATAAAAGCATATTGATATAATTTTAAAGTTGATAATCTCTTGATTGAAATTTTAAATATTTTTTACTAAGACAATAATATAAAAATACCAATGCATCCTTGCATAAAAAATAAATGTTTGATTTTATCATTCAATACAATCTCAAAACTCAAACATTTTTAGTTTTATTATTTGCTTTTCTCATCAATAAAAAATGCAAATGACTTTCAATAAAAACCAATTATTTGTTTTAGGATTAATGATATGTATTACTTTTATATTTTTATATCTCTTATGAGAGAAAGAAATTTAGTAATAATGTGAAATTTATTATAGAATATAAATAAAAATAATGGCATTAAAGTAATTTTAGCATCTTAAAAAACTTATAAATTATATTAAAATCAAGTTATAAATTGCTTTATACAATAATAAGTATTGTCATAAAGTCAGGATTAATTTTATTTTTTCTATTGAAAGAAACTATCATTCAATTTTGATATTCTGAATTAAACTGCCAATATTTTGATTTATCGTAATATTAATTTGAATTAAACTCTATTATTTGAATGCATATATAGTATAATATTATGCTAAAGTGATTCTCTAAAAATAAGTTTAATTTTAAAGAAAATAATTTTAAATTAGGAAAAACTCTGACAACTGGTGAATGAAGAGAGTGCATGAGGTTCCACATAAAAACATATGATTTAGTCTGAAAAACTAAAACAGAATGGAACTTGAAGGAATTCAAAGAGAATCGAAAATCTAGCGAAGTCGAAGTAAACCTAACAGTTGTAGAGAATTACTTTACCCACAAATAAGGAAGATAAAGATAGTGTGAGCCAAGAAAAGGGAGCACAAACCAAGAATCATCCAGGAGTAAAAGAGTTCAGGTTAAAACCTAAAATCAGGTTGAAGTCGATGAATCGAAGGATAAAGTGGAGATCAAAAAAGCAATCTAAGGAAAGAGGAGGAGAAGATTCAGAAAAAATCTAAATGAGCAAGAGGCAACAACTAGAAGTAATCCAGAGTTTAGTTATGAATTGCAAACTTTGAATTTTACACACACAACATTTGTATTTTGTGAATTAATTACCTATAGCTATAATCTATCTCTATAGTATTTTGTTATAGAATTTTTCATTAAATTAATTGTATATAACCTGATATTTACAAATTAAGACTTTTGAAATGTAATTAAAGTTTTTTATCTAAAATATTTATAATTATATAACTATAAAATGTTAAAAATACAAGTTATATTATGGGAAAGATAAATAATATTATTTTGGTACTAAGTTATTACTGGAGTAAGATACTTCTAATGTTCAATTTAAATATTTAAAAGTAATATTTAGATTGAAATATCAAATAAAAATAAATCATAAAAGGTATTTTTTAATTCCAAAAATTAAAAAACAAAAATTTAATAAATAATAAATTTGAGTATCTTAACAAATAGCAATGTAGTATTTAAAAAACAAATTGCTAAAATAATAATAAACATATAAAAATAATTAAATTCTGTTATTTTTAAATTATTATTCAATCATATTAAATATATTTAATTAGGAAATTTTTTAAAATATAGAGTTCATACTATGTAAATACAGTATAAAAAATAATAAAATATTTTTAATAATCATAAATAAAGACTAAATATATAATTATATATATATCCTATATATATATTATATTATAAAATATTTATAGGATAAATAAGATTGTCTGAATTGAAAGAGTAAGCTTATTAATTTAAACAAGTGTTATATATGTAAAGGAGTTAAAAATTTATTATTTAATATTGATTTATAGAATATAACTAAGTAAAGCAACAAATATTTTTTGACAAAATATAGAAAGATGGCAGATAAATGCAAATAATGCAACAACTTCTACAATTAAATTGTATACATTTATAAATTTGACCACAAGAAAGCCTATCATAACTAATGAGTGTTTTAAATAAATAATTTACTAATTAAGAATTATTTTCAATTATGGAATAAAAAAAATGTAATTAAAATAATAGATAAAATTTGATTTGCCTAATTTTTATAATTCAATGAAATCATTTAATTATTTACTAAAAGTGTGGCTGTATTCATTGTTTGGAATCAAAACCCCAAAACCCTTTCAGTACTTTGATTGAGTTTTTGATTGATTAGAGTAGACTATTAGTACATACTTTATTAGGGTTTTAATAGGGTTTATGTAGGGGTTTAATGTTTAAATATTAGTAATTTAAGTGAGTATATGCGAGGTTTAGGGTCTGTTTATGACAGTGAGTATATAGATTTATTGTTTAAGTTGCGTTATGGATGTGATAAATATAATAATCAACTCAAGCCTATCCTTAATTACACGTCTATAGCAAGGTTACTCCATAAATCTCCTGCTACTGTAAGGTCTCACTGTCTATTAGCATTGAATTTAAAGAGATAGCAGCTTAATTCTAAGCCTAAAAGACCTCGAAAACTTTAGCAGCATCATATTGATTATCTCATTAATGATAAGACTCTTAAATACTGGGCTCACTTCTCTCTGGCCTAGAGAGCTGTGATGTTTCATCGCCAATTTCCTGAGCTTCATATCCCTGCTTAATCTATAGCGAACATATATAAAAAGAACGGTATATCTTACAAGACAGTCAATCGCATTAAGAGAGTGATTGACTTTAATGTTCATTTTATAAGGATAATTTAAATTATATATTCGATTAAATGCAGAGGTCTTAAGAGCATAATATAAAGTTCAT
>ARYC01000586.1:0-34603 GCA_000711775.1 Oxytricha trifallax | reverse complement strand
CCAAGAAACAACTCTCTAATAAACTACCAGAGAGGAACTTTTTCTTTGGTGGTCTTGGTACAATAAAGAGGAGTATCTCAGAGAAATAATTGAAGAAGCACATAAGAAACGATATTCTATCTCTCCTGAAGACTAGAAAAAGCAAGGCATTCTAATAAGCTCGGCTTGGCTAGAGGAACTTAAGAAGCATCCTTATCTTTCAAGTAAGCTTTGACATATAACTTTGAGGGAAATCTGGCACTGGCATATATCTTATGAAAGAGCATGCAAAGGTTCACAGAGAAAGAAAATCGCAGACAATTTATGAGGTGAGCAAGAGCCTTTATAAAGATGTCTAAAAACCAGATGAAATGAACATAGATGCAGGAGCTGGCACTAAGAAAAGAAATATGGGCCCAAGCAAGCCATAAGAAGAGGAGAAGAAAGAGAAGCCAAACCCCTTTATGGATTAGTTTAATATGTGAACTTATTCATTCATTTAAATCTAAAACCTATTTATAAACATTCATTATTCCCTCTCTCGCACAGACAGTTGTCTTATCTCGGCTCACTCTCTTACAGCTGCTTTGAAT
The DNA here is from genome assembly GCA_000711775.1 of Oxytricha trifallax. NCBI lineage: Eukaryota > Ciliophora > Spirotrichea > Sporadotrichida > Oxytrichidae > Oxytricha > Oxytricha trifallax. The sequence goes on along the minus strand of ARYC01000586.1, from coordinate 34,031 downwards.
TAAGTCAACTGTATCGATGGGCAAGTCATGCATAAGATGATACAGCAGCAGCTTCTTGTAGTGAGTCTTGATTTAGCTCTAGTAGAATTCAATTCCATTAAATTATGGGCTATAAGGAACGTTGTATACAGGAGTTATGTTTAACTCCTCATAAGCTTTCTTAGACTCCTTAGTCTTATGAACTGAGAGGTTATCAACAAACAGGATTATCTCTTGGTTACTAAACTTCTATCTGAGCTTATGTAGGAACTCTATATACTACTCTCGCTTAATAGAGCGAGGGTGAATAACATAACTCTCTAAGCCTGAATTTTTACTTATACCAGCTAAAATTGCATGGGTGACTACCTTCACTTTTTAATCATAGACTTTTATATTATCATACTTCTTATACCAAGACTTATTAATAAAGGTGTTGAAGGTGAACACTGCTTCATCAGCGTGTATGAACTTGATGTTATTAGTAATAGCTCTCTGCATTTAATCATATATATAGTTTAAATTATTACTATAAAATGTTACTGTAAAATCAATCACTCTCTTCACTCTGTTGACAGTCTTGAAAGTAATACCATTTCTTCTATAAATATTGGCTATAGTTTAAGGAGAGATACGCATGTCAGGAAACCTGCGATGAAACATCACAGCTTGCTAGTCTAATTAAAGTGTGCCCAATATTTCAAAGTCTTAGAGTCGCATAGGAAGTCAATATGAGCCTGAGAGAACTTTTATTTTCTTGCAGGATGCGTTCAACAACCAGAATTAAAATGCTAAACAGCTAGCAAGCAGTGATACCTAACAGTTGAGGCACTCTTGCGTAATAACTTTGCTATAGCTGCGTTATTTAGTACAGGTTTGGCTTAGTCTATATTAATACACGTACCATACCTAAGCTTAAGCAGTAAATCTAAATATTACTCATCATATATCGACCCTAAATTTCGCTAATTTCTATTTCTCATTTTGTAAATTGGCCTAATTTCTCTACTAACCCCAATAAGACCCCAACTATACCCTACAAATCAAAGTACTTATAAACCTCACTAAGAGGTTTTGAGTGATGTGTACTAAGAAATCATTTGAGTCTAAATTTATTTGCTATTATAATAATTAAATTCATAAAGTTAGAAACCGAGAAATTCTTAATATCTTCCTCTTTTTTATATTTACTTAAACATATAAATTTATAATTATTTTAAATATTAATCGGAAAATAAAAAATAAAATTAAAGGAATTTACTAGATAATTAATTAATAAAATATTAGGAACCAACATTCAACTTATTTTTATTTTTCAAATGGCTATTTACATAAAAAAAGCGTTTAGCTATAAATATTTATAAAGATAAATAAAAATAAAATGAAGAATACTAGTAAAATTTGATGGTAAATTTTTGTATAGTCATAAAAATATTGTTATTCGCCCTATTTTTTATTAATTTTTTTAAGTTAATTAAGCTTAAACCATTACAATTGAATAAATCTAATAATTTTATTGAAATTCTATTAAATTCTATAGAGATAACAAATTAAGCTACTTTAATTATAAAAGGTATTATGCTATTGGTAAATAATATTTTCGAAGCTCAAATCTGTGCTCTCATAAATTTATCTAAACTTATGTCTTTAATAATTTCTTACAATTTTGAAGAAAAAATAATATATTTGGCAATATAATTTACCAACTTAAATTATTGGCAGGATTGAATTTTATTTCAGAAATTAATTGAGGAAAAGGAAGTTTTAGTAATTTGCTCGGAATTTTTTTATCAATGTTATAAATATTTACTAATGAAGAACAAATGAGATTTTGATTGCTTTCTGTAAAGTTTATTTGAGTTATATCCACAAACAAATCATGAGAATAATTAACTACTATGAAGATATAAATAATAAATTATCATGAAATTCAATTGTAACCATGCAAGAAATAACAATAAATTTAAGTAATATAGAAATTCAAATTTATAAATCTAATTTATTTAATAAAATTATTTAAAAGCAAGTAAAAAATTGAATGGTATTATATATTATGTTTATACATTAAGTATCCTATTTTAACAATATATAAACTGATGAATTGAATATTTTACTAGTTACTCCATTTAATTGGCTATTTAATCAAATGAAGTAATTATAAATCTACTAATTTATAAAACTCTTTTAAAGTGTTTTATTTTGTAAGAATATCTTTTTTCCAAATGTTATTTTTATTTAATATATGTAAATTTAATACATTTTCCCTATATCTTCTAAAATAATTATATTTTCAAGAAATATTAGAAAATTTAAAATGAAACATATATTGATATCAAGCTTTACTAATATAGTCTTGCATTTCATTTTATTGCCATTCCAATTATGTGAACGCTAAAGATTTAATTATTATAGCTCTGCAATCTAATTAGTTATGTTATTGATAAATATATACATATTTAATTTATGGGATAATCTAGTATTTAAAAATTAAATTTAAGTAAGAAAAATTTATCTAAAAATAGTATTAATATATATATATATATATATAAACCCCAATACATATATGCGTGATAAATCTATAAGTTGGAATAGTGATGATTCAATATCGATAAATAGCGAAATTCCAAACTTCACAATTTAACTTATTATGAGAGGGCCTATTCAAGAGTCTTAGAAAGAGAGTCTTTAAGAATGCTGCTAATTGCAGTTTGAGTGTTCTAGTGATCATATATTGTTGAAAGTGTTCCTTTTTCTATACTTAGTCCATATGTCCATAAAATCCAGTAGCTTTCCCAACTACTTTTTGTAAAAATTCAACTTTAGTATAAACCCCCCCTCTTATAGGGTCTAAAATCCAGTCTGAAGTCTAGAATCCAAAGCCAGTCTGGACCCCCTTCAACCATGACCCGATTTTCGAAAACGAGTGCCTTTGCTTTCCATTCTATTTTCACTGCACATTTCTACTGGTTTTATGTACGTTATGAACAGTGTAGGGTTGAATTCGCCATTAGGCCCTTGGATTTTTCGATTTTTCCAAAAAGCCAATTTTCAATGAGGCCAGACTCGAAAAGCACTCAAATGACCCATGGCGGGTCCGCCATTTCTTGCAAGCCTACTTTTTTCACCTTATATGTTGGTATTAACATAAGCAATGCATTTGAACTGGTTTGCGGGCTGTAGCTCTTTAAATCCACTGGATAAGTTATGAGAGAGGTTTTTCTTATAGTAAATTTGAAGAATCCAGTGGTATTTTTTAATAATCCACCTATTAAATTTAAAAATCCAGTATATAATACTATAATCAAAATTTAAAAATACCATGAATCCAGCCCAAGAGCGGGATCAGCTTGCTGAGTCTTTTCCCCTATAGATTGAAGAACGAAGCCCTGGTAAGCTTTTTTCCTTTACTAGGCACCTATATTAGAGTTAAGGAATGATAATTCAAATGAATAGTTAGCTCAACTTCTTGAGCAGGGTGATCGGATTTTTGAAAATCTTGAAGCCAAGGCTAATATTGATGAGGGCGGCAAAGTGGCATTAAAGCTGAGTACAAGGGAGCCCAAGATAGCGTCAAAATCAATAGAGCAAAGGAATTCCTACATTTAAACAACTATGATTTGAGTCTCCTGTTGTAGCAGGAGGATTTCAAAGGCTATTAAAAGACATGGGATTTTAAGAACGTTGTGAGAAAGTTTATAAACAATAACAAAAGCAAGAAAGCCAAGAACAGCAGTGATACCAAGTCACTGGTCTCTGAAAATCTTAACCACTCCCTCTCAAACGAGGAAATGAAGGTGAGTGAGTTCCAGACTACTGTGAGCTTCGCAAGTGAATCAATGCAAGCTCCAAGACTCTTACCTTAGCTGGTTATTAACTATGGCTCAATCATTGGCCATGAGATGTTGGTCAAGCACTTTGAAAGTTTCAAATAATCAAATTATTAATAAAAGGAACAGATCCTTCAAGATATAATGGCCCGCAACACCCAATCACTCTTTTCGTTCCTTTAGCACTTTGAGATGGCAAATGAACCCTAAGTGAACCAAGGGCTCTTCTATTTAATTACAGAGTTGATCTCAAGTAACTAAAAGCTAGTCTAAGACTCCAAGGCTCGTATCTTCTTGGCTGCCCTCAGTTACTATACAGGGGAAAAATATTAGCCAGAAGAGAACTTAATATAAGAAGCAATTCTCTTACTTATAAGGTCACCCAATGCTAGACAAGCTATAGGCTTAGCCAACTTGGTCTTTATTACTGAGGCAACATGTCTAAGTAAGCAGCTTGCTATAGTCTTGAAGCTAAACGACTCTAATCCAGGCATCATTCAGCTTTTGGCTTAAACATGGCACTACTTTTCAATTGACCCTTAGGTCATCAAACTAATACCAAATTCCTTTTTTATAATGAACGTGCCTTTTATTATCTTGCTTAAGCAAGACTGTGGATTGAACCATATAAGAGACATTCCTGTAGAGAATACAGAGTACTTTGTAAGAATATGAGCCTTATGCTCTGCCCCTAACTTAGAGTCTTTAAAAGACTACATATCTTCAACAAGGGCAACCTTCTTATAAAAGCAAGAAGTCATCGACAAAGTCTCAATGGTGCATTTTATGAAAGGCCTTGCTTTAAGACTGCAAAGCAGAGATCAATAGTGGGTAGGGAAGATTGAACAAATCAGGAAAGTATAGTAGTTGATTGTGAATGCGCAAGTCGAGAAAAATGTATAGTTAAGCATTCACACTATTGACAACTGTCTTAACTGTGACTTCTCTGACCTTGATAGAATAATGCAATTGCCAAGGACTATGGAAGCCTCTCTGAAAAGGCTGTTAATGACCTTCTTTAGCTATTCAAGAATGAGAACTTATAAAACCAAGTAGCATCCAGATTCAATAGCAGGTCTCCAAAGGAACTCTTAAGAGTAAGTGCCTAATTAGAAACTTTGGAGTAAAATTTAGGCTTCAAATTCTACTGCTCTCAGTTCTTATGTTTAAACTATATCTGTGTCAACCTTAACAGCAATCACTTCATTCATTTTGGTATTGGCAATGGGAAGACCCTAATATGCATTGCTTTAGCTATCCTTATTGCTCTTAAAACTTAAAGATCAGTCTTTATACTCAGCAAGAATGAGCACTTAGTGCAAAGAGACTTTAAACGATACTAGAGAGTCATTAAAGCAATGTAGCTTAATTGCAATCTAAACTTCTTTGCCAAAGATACTGGCATCTATTTCTATACTTAGCCCTAATTAAAGAAGATGCAAAAGAACAGCAAGGCTGTTAGTGTATGGTAGCAAAGCTACGTATTAGTGGACGAGTACGACTGGATTATGTTTGATGGCTCTGTTGATACTATAATCAACTCTCTTGAGTACTTTCAGCAAGCTCATAAAGTGATAGGATTTTCTGGAAGCAATCTCTCTTTTACTGAAGAGAACTGTTTAAAGCTAGCTTTCAAGCTACACCTGTCGTATTTCCCACTCTTGATAAACTCTATGGAAATAAAAAGACTCAATACCCGGATGTTTTTGTGAGCACTAATTAGAGTGATTACTTGGCTAAGATCAAAGAAATTATAATAGAGCAGCTAAGCCACTCCCCAGTTCTAATAGTGGCTTCAACTAACTATAATGCGATAGAGATAGGCCTTTTGAGATCGGGCTACGACTTCACAAGTTTAAGCAGAGGTCAAGCCGCCAATATCGAATCCATGATTGAAGGCATATACTTAATGAAGAATGCGAAAAAGGAATATGGAATATACTTGCTGAATGAAGCTCATGGAAGAGGGACTGACATTCAGACGAATGATGAAATCAACTAGAACGGAGGTTCTTACCTCATCATCGCAGATGTCTTCTCTAAAAGGTCTGAAGAGCAGATTATAGGAAGAATTGGAAGACTTAATACTAAGGGCAGATGGCAAAGAGTTTTGTATAGACTCAACTCCAAAGATAGTGCTGAGTAGCTTCTTTACGTAGAGTAGAATGAGATCGACCTTATATTAGACAAAAAGTTCAATGAAGTATAATTTAATTTGTAAGACAAATAAGAAGCTATTGATATGGATATTATTGATCAAGCAAAGGAGCCCGAAGTTCCTTCTGAATAGATTATAGCCATCGATCATTAAGTTGCAGTTGTAAAGGCTATAGTGGAGAAGATAGTCGAAAAAGTAGAAAGTTCTTTTATTGGAGCCAAAAAGGATATCGAGGAAGCAAAGAAGGCCTCTGAAGAGGAAATAAAAACTGAAGCTGTGGCTGAAGAGCCAGACACTCAAAGTAAATTAGGGTTCTATTAACCTTCTATCATAGAATTCATTGTAGAGAAGATGAGCCAGAACCCTGTGCTCTAAGACAAGCCTATTAGTGAAGTTGAGAAGATCTTCAAAAACGGCGTGAGGCGCCAATATGAGGAGATCACTTAAGAGGCAGGCAGAGAAAGATCGAAGAGCAAGGAAGGAAAGAAAAAGACTAATAAGAGAAGCAGGAAGGCTTATGAGAAGGCAGAGCAGATTAAGGACTTAATTGAAAACTGAGTTATACTTGTAAGGAGAAGTTGCAGAGACAAGTCTTTTAGTGAAACTTACAAGGAGCATGAAGAGGTCGAAGAAAGTATGGAAGCCTGGTTGAAGAAGGCTTCAAATTAAAAGAAAAACTTGAAAAGTGATATAGATCATAGGAACCCCTAAAGAGAGGGGTTAAAAAGAAGATGATTTTAAAGCTTAATTTCTAAAAGAATTCACCATATTCTAACTCTTTCTATTAGTAGTGTTCAGAGAATGGATAAGAATAGAGACCAGCAGAAGTCAAAGGCTGAAGTTCTGCACCTGCTCTTCCAGATTCTGAGAGCCGAAGTCTTGCATAACTTGCTCCTTCATTTTGCGTAAGTCAAGTACTTCACTTTCCAAGTTATCATGCTCTTGCTTCAGCCTCTTAGTTTCTTATAGAAAGAGCTGCCTGTCTGACTTCAAGGCTGTCTCATAATCTTTCACCTCTTCAATTTCATGTCTTGTTCTCTTTCTTTTAGATGAGTCCTTCATGAGATTCACAGCTTTGCCTCTCTCGGCTACAACGGAAATGTAAAGAGAGTAAACTTACTGCTGAAGCTGAGGCATCTAGAGAGTGCGTCAACAAATTCAGGTCTCATTTCAATGACTAGGTCTCTGCTTTGCTCAAGCCTTTCTTTCCGTTAAAGCATTGCATCATGAATCATGTTGGTGACACCGTCGGTGTCTAAGGTATAGAGCAAATCACAGATCCATTGCCTGTCTAAGTGGACCCAGTCTCGCTCATCAGGGAGAAAGTTGAGTAGTCTGGGGATGTCTCTCGCATAATCGAGGAAGTCCTGTACTGTAAGTCCCTCTATGTGAGGCACTGAGGACACTTTGACGTCTTCTCTTCTGATGTACTATGAAGACGGTTACAATTAAGGAGAGATGCTTACCTCCTTCTTTGCTCTTATGATGGACTTGAAGAAGTAAATGTTGGTTGAATCAGGCTTGGGTAAGAAGGCCCGACAATCCTGGGTGAGAAAGTTGTAGAGCTCTTTCTTGCTTTTGCACTTCTAAGCTAGTTCTTAAACATTGATGCCAGTAAGTTACGCTTGGTTCATTAAATTCTAATAGGAGGGTGCCATCAGCCGTTTTAAATAGCCAAATATTGGCTCATGAAGACAGCACTGTTACTATAATGAGATAGTCATTTTCACTATTATGAAATGCCTTCAGCATGATCCGATTTCCGCATGCGGATTTCCTACCAGCACCAAAGTAATTCATTATTAGGAAATTAAGCACTGAACTTATGGAATCAAGTTCTAAAAAGAGATAGTCTAAGCTGGTTGAATTTTTCCAATAAGAGGAAGAAGATAAAAGCTCTAGTAGTTCAAATAGTGAGCGAAGCTCAAGTAGTGAAACAGATGATGAAAGCAATACTGCAGATTACATAACAACCAATATGTTATACTAAAGGAACATTACAGTTGCTGATGTTGAGATAGAGACTGTAAGTAAAAGAGAGATGCTTAACTACTACTATGATCTGGAAGATTCATTAGAATCTTTGAATTTCAAAGGCTTTATTATTGATCCTAAGGAAACCTATAGAGTAAGTAAACTAGGAGGATTTAAGGAATCGTTACTAGATGGCCACTAAATATAGACTCTTGGCCAGATCACACTTGAGATCTACACTGACTATACCTAATCAGAATTAGAACCTTAAGGTATGCTCGAAAGAGCCCCTTTAATAGATATGAAGTAATTAGAATAGAAAGTATTAGAGAACCATAAAATGAAAGACTCACTTCCAGTCTTTGGATAGCATACTTAGCTTTAAGCTATAGTGCCTCGAAGATAACTCAAGATCATGAGGAAAGAAAAGGAGCAGCAGCAAAAAGAGCTAAAGCTGGCTCAGGAATCTCAAAGACTAAGGATGTCTGAAAAGCTAAACTGCTAGCAGATTATGAAGAGGCTTGGCATTTCATACTATAAGTTAAGAAGGTACCTTAACAATCCCTTAAAAAAAGCAAACTTTTGGAATCTTAAGTAAGTTAATAGAGGCAAGTATAAGAAGCTGCACAGCAGGGTTCGCACTCTTATAGTGAATATGCTTACTTATGACTAAGTGTCTATCTAAGTATCAGATATACAGAAAAGCTTAGTGTCAAAGATCCAGCTTCACTGTTCAAAGTAGATGATTCGAAGGTTCCTTAAGAATGAACTAATGATGACTTATAAGCAAATTAAGCAGATAACGAACCTTCATAACAACAACAGTAGTAAGCTTCAACGTTAGTATGCAGCCTAACAATTCATACTCTTCCTAAGTGAAGGCAAGAGAATTATAAATATTGATGAATCAGTATTGCACTAGACTGATGAGAGAAGAAGAGGCTGGACAGCTCCTTATGTTAAGAATAGGGTTACAAAATCTTAGAGGCTTAGTCAAATGAATTTGATTATTGGAGTGTCAAGTACTGGAGAGTTGTTCTATACTGTTAATAGGGGAAGAACTAATCAACACTCATTTATGTATTTCTTGTGCAAGCTTGCACTTACTTTAGATGATATAGATTTGGAGTGGAGAAAGAATACTGTTATCATGATTGATAACGCTCCCTATCACAGATCTTAATAAGTAATGGCAAAGTATGACAATCAAATTACTGCTCATGTTTCTTGGGCCTTATCATTACAGGCTAGCTCCTGCAGAGCTTATGTACTCTTGGATTAAGAATAGAGACTTGAATCCTTTGAATACTAGAGCCTAATCAAAGTAAGTTATGATAAGTTAATCCTTATAGAGGTTATTGGGCCGCCTTTATGAAAGAACTTGGTATGAATATAAGTAGGATTAATCAAAATCTTGTTAGGAGATGCTACTATCATGTCTTAACTGCTGCTTTGGAATCTATCTCACTTAAAGACTTGTGAGGATCAAAGTAAATTTATACTTAAGTATTAGAGAAGGTATTTCAAAGTAAAAAATTTAAAGAAAATTCAATATTCTTAGTTATAATAGATTTTTTTAATTTTATTGCATATATTTCTTATCAATTTTTGATTCATTACAGTTAAATTTTCTAAAGTTTTCTTATTCATTCAAGATATTTAATTATAATCAAAATTTCCTATATATTTAAACCTAAATAACAAAATATTTCAATAAAATATCATATTCTTAAAAGTGTATTATTTCAAATAATTATTGATAAATTTCTTCAATTCAAGTTAAATTTATTTATTTTTAAATATTCTTTGCATATAAAAATTAAAAATATATTACCTAAAATATAAGAAAATTCAAATTAATTTATATTTATATTTATATTTAAATAAATACTATAAATTATCATTAATAGCTTTATGACTTTTTAATACTTAAATTGATGAAGTAAAGTAATTGAAAATTAAAAAATAAATAAAAAAATTATCTTATATAACTTTATAATTAAATTGAGTATCAATAAAATCATGATCTAATATTGCTGAATGATAAATGTAAAAGTATTTATCAAATATTAAGCTTGGATTCAAATTTTTCCGAATATTCAAAGTTTTATAAAGTTTACAAACAAATAACTTATACATTTTTATAAAATATAAAGTAAAGATAAATTAAAGATAAAAGATAAAATATCTTTTAAATAAAATTTAAATTTTAAATTAATTATAAATAATTTAAAACGGAAATATTGATATTCCTTGTAATTGCCCTATTAGTTCAAAAAGTGAACTTTAAATTTACCCCAATGTTTGAAATTAGTTTCAAAGAAACTAATATTAATTAAAGATAAGCCCTAAAGAGATAGGCAAAAGTGGGATGACTTACTATTTGGAATAGTAAGTCAATTTTAAATAAATAAAAAATAAAAAATGAAATAAAAATTATTAAATTAATTTAAAAAATAATAGCCCTAACCAAATCACAAACCTTAGCCTCAAGTTTAAAGTTGGAATGCAACTTTTAAAGTAAATGAATAATTCAAGGAATTATTTCAAATAAAATTACTTAAATTCATAAATAGTTACCAGTGTCTTTGTATCGTAGTTATATTCCCCTAAGAACTTGGTTGTGCCGAACCGAGGCAGTGGTACATTGGCAACTCAGAGTTTGTTCCAGTTTCAGTAAGTGGCTTTAACCCCCAGACCTTTGTGATAGTGTAACGCGTAGACTAATCGTACCCCCTCGAGGGAACACGTTGCTTTATGCAGCTCGCCTGGCCAGCGGGTAGTGTTCTACTAGGGACCAAGCATCTTTGGATCCAGTTTTTTCGTTTAGTTCTTTTTAATTTTTTTTAATTTTATATAGGTATAATTGATGATGAAAATGAAATCAGAATGCTTCAATTTAGTTTGGAATTGTAAATGCAACTAATAAATAAGAAATATTCTACAATCAATTCTCTTTGCAATTCAAGAATGAATCTTAAATTTACAAAATATTTATTTCCTCAATCTCAAATTTTACAATATAATCTCAAATCAATTTGATTCTAAATTCAAAGAAAATACAAATTTATGATAAAATTGAACTGAATTCATAGAAATTTAAAGCTATAAATCAAAGATTATCTATAAAATATCATAAAAATTAAAGGTAAGTATTTAATGATTTTATATATAAAAAATACAATTTGTATATTAATTTGATTACTTTAGCATTTATAATTTATTGATAGTTCTAAATATAAGATAAAAGGCAAAAATAACTTATTTTAAATAAATCATAGTAAATATATTAAATTTTATTAAATTTTCTGAATAATTAAAATAAATATGAATAATAATAAATATTAAGTATTATTATGGATTTTAAAATATCTATATATAACAAGCTTTCATCAAATTTTCTGAGATTATAAAAATATATCAATTAACTATAACTTTTAAATTTATAATAAGATCATATATTTTAATTAAATTTAATTTATCTCAATAAATAAAAGTATATTATACTGTATTTTAATTTATAAAATTTTATATAACTTTTGCTTAAAATTTCTTGAATTGATATAGTTATTTATTCTTTGAATTTTTTATCTTTCAAATAAATTAAGCTATAATACTCAAAAAATAGATTTATAAGTCTTATATAAGAAAATAATTGTTTTAAATTAAAAAAATTGAATTTATATATATTGAATGATAAAAATCCACTTTTCATATGAAAATTTGAGAGAAAAAATTTTAATTTTATATTGAATTTTATATATAAAAAATTGAATTTATATTTATAGATATTTGTTTTACATTCGAGATTCAATCTTCAAGTTTTAGAATTGCAAAAGGAAATTTAGTCGGGATATTTGAAATGGAACTGTCTCAAATCTCAAATATTTAGAATTGAGTAGTTCACATTTTAGATTGAAAGTAAATTATCATGTGATCAATTTGTGAATGCAATAAGATGCAATCTGAAATTTCCGCGATCAATTTGTTTCCAATTGTTAAATATGTTAAGATTGATTTCACAATTTTATCAAATTGTTAATAAATTAATAAAGAAAAATAAAAAAAGTCATTATATATAAGAATTGATATTAGAATGCTAAAAAATGAGAAAATAAGTAAAATTTAAAGATTAGTTAGTTTTAGATTGTTTATATACAAATTTTGATATAAAATTATCAATATATTAAAAATTTTAATTTATAAGTAAAAAAATATGAGAAAGAAATATTTGATAGTAAAATAGTGAAATTTGATAAATATAATTTATTTGTTTATTATTATGTAAAATTGAATTGATATTTCGAATATTTTATATATCAATTTTAAATATTATTAATACATGTCATTGGAATTGCAGTAGCTTTGAATTAAGAATTGTTAAATTTATGTGTTTAAATCGATTAAATTTTAGCTGAATTAAAATAAGCTTAATAATAAATGCTTATAGCCCTTAACGCCAAACCTGCTCGATTAAACTTGGGATTTTATTGCACTGGTTGGAAATAATGACCGCAGGCAAGAGAGACATGTAGTCTACGCTTTTGCAGGAATTGAGAGCTAAAGCAAGTGTATATGAACGAGACTATGGTCCTTTGAATTCCACCATAGTAGTTAAGTTTTAAAGTTTAATAGTATTAATAATTTAATTAAAATTTGAATTAAGGAAAAGAGGGAGGTTCAAAACGAGTGCCCCATGAACCTTGCAAATGACGCAACTCAGCTCACAGATGTCAAAAGTAGGGTAAGGACCACATATTCTACATCTACGCACTGTGCTCTATCCAATGGTAAAGTATGGGACCGAAATAAAATTCGAACTTTTTTCCCATATTACTGATCATTGGAAACTGCACTTTGAAGGCCCTATAATAAGTTAAATTGTGAAGTTTGGAATTTCGCTATTTATCGATATTAAATCATTACCAACTTATAGATTCATCACGCATATATGTATTGGGGTTTTGGGGTTTATATATATATATACTTTAAATGTTGTAAATTCACCTTAAGGCATAAGAATGTCATTATTGAAAAAAATTATTAAATCACTTTTTAAATAATAGAATTAATGCATATTCTGTAAATTTTTATGTGTATAATGCTTTATATTATAGATAAAAGCGAAATTAAACTTAAAATCTTATTTAAAATGCAGAATATACAAATATATAGTTGCAGTTTTTGCTGAAAAATTTTCCTCATTATTTCTTTCTGTAAACTTAATTATTTAAATCAATAATCATTTATTAACTTTGATTTATTTTATATGCGATTTATTTATTTTATACTATTTTAAGTATCAATATGCTTCATTGAGTGAACCATATCCACAATATTTAATTTTCGACTCCTGTTATTTTTTAGTTAATTTCTTTCAATGATAATCATATTCATATTTTTGACAATATTTATGAAATAATAAACATAAAGATTTGAAGAGAAATAAATACAGCCCACTATTCGAAAATCTTTTAAATTAAATATTTCGAAATTTTAATAGTGAATCTTAATTAAATTGAATTACTTAGTTTTATTTCATTTCATTTTTATAATTAGCTATGATTTAAATAAGTTTAAGATTTAGATTTATTATCCAATCATTAAAAACTTAATCTTAAAGAGATATTTCAAGAATTGATTTAAATTATTTTACTAAATTTAATGTCCTGAGAGATTTCTCCGAATAATTCTGTCTATTTTTGTAGAAAATAGATGCAATAAGAAAAAAGTACTATTTTACTGTTTTTAATAGAAGATAGAGGTAATAGAATAAAGTTTAGCTGTGAAATATTCAATAAAAATGAAAGTTGGTTAGAAGTGGTTTCAATAATCATGCAAATTAACTGGAAACATTGGAAGATATAGAAAATAAGGACTTCTTATCTAAATTTCAGAGGGATAAATTTAAAAGAAGCTAAACTGAACTATGGTTAGCTTTAAGAAAGTAAAGACTTTAGAAGCAGAGAATTTGAGTAATTATTAATTATAGCTGATATTACCTTTTTGCATTTAAATCTTATAATTTAATTCTATTTAATTATGATTTTAAAATTTATATGATTCATTGGTTGGCAATGCTATTTGTATATTAATTATAAATCAATAATTTTAAATGCATTAAATTCTTACATGTTTAAACTATTAAAGGATTGAGCATTTAAAAAGAAACATTTTATTATATATAAATAACTGTTACTAATATAAATTACTTTTACTTAAACTCTTTTTGAAATTTTTGTGGATAAATCTTATTCCTTATTCTGCCAAAAAGGTCAGTCTTTTTAATATAAATTTTGCTTAACCATGTCTCTTTTGAAGCCTTAATCAATGCTTGTTTAGAAGTCTTACTAAACTCGATTGTCTATATGTTGAAGAATATCTTAATGTTTTTTTAAGGTTATTTTTTCCTAAATTTATGAGCTTAATAATGCTTACATTTATGCAGACATATGATATATTTAAAACAATAGATATGTGAATAATAGAATTAAAGAAGGGCAAGAAGCGAACATATAGGAATTTGCTTAAATTATTGAAGAAAGATTAAGCTAGCCTTATATTAAAACGAAACAATTTTAATTAAAATCTTAAGTAAATTTAACCTTTCAGATCTGTTTACATTTAGATGAAACAGATATTATACAATTTTTAAAGATATACTTACAAAGTAAATATATTAGTAATACACATTGATTTAAGTTTTTTATATTAAAATTGCTTAGATTCTTTTCTGATTATATGTTTTCATAATCCTTTAAGCAACAAAATTTAGTAAATTAAATTATTAGTGTTTGTGCCTAGTTTAAGATAAAGTTAGTGAAGAATTATACCTAAAAGTATATTTGTATTTTCTAGAATAGCTAGAACTAAGTTTACTACTTATTCGTTAATTTAATTAATATCTCATACCTTAATTCATTTTTATTCTTTATCAATAATAGCTTAAATTCTGCTGTAATTAATATATTATAATTTATAATACGAAGATAATTAATTTAATCAAAAGCTTAATATATTAAAAAGCATGATTATAGATCTGATGCAGAAGGAGGTACAGTCCTCACTTAACATTTTAGATACAAAAAATAAATCTTTAATTTTTATTTTTTAGTGGTCCTACTTGGTAAGACCACAGCTGGACTGGTGCTTTGCTTGGCAGCAGATATAGGAACTTAAAAGACTTTAGAGATATTTATGATGAGGTTTAATTAGAGAATTTACATTTTTGATTAGTATAAAAAGTATTAGTTATAATTTAAATAGAATAAATATTAATTTAAAGTTTTCATATTATAAATCATAAATGCTCTCAAACATGCAAATAAATTTATTTAAAATTGACTTAAAAAATACAGAGACTGTATGTTTTATAATTGCCTCTTTTATCTCTTTTTTATTTTGATACTTTCGCTCATTAAGTAAAAGTATGTTGAAATTTGGAAAAAAGCAAAATAAATTAAAATGCAAGGATATTAGAAACAAAAACATTATTAAATTACTCATCTGTGTATTTAGCACTCACTCTTATGAGATTTAGGTTTAAAGTGATTAGTAAGTCATTATCAATTGCAAGCTTAAGTCGTGAATGTAGTTTGTTGTAAATGCAGCATAATCACAAGTAATACTGTTTGTAATATTAATATTCCCTCTGCTCGTTCATTCATGTGATGTCTGAAGTGCAGGTTGTTTGCCTCTTGAATAGTAGGTGCTTTATGGGTTGTAAACATTCTGCTTGTGAGTTCGATGACAAGGGTTTCTATCAGTGTTGTATTTAGCCTGGCTGGGAAGAGTGATCTGTACCATTTCTTGCACTAGGCATTCTCCTTGCTCTGTTCATCCCTGCGTCTCTTGCAGTATAGCTTAAAGTACCATTCTGTCGTTGTCATCGAGAGCTTCTTAAGGAACCATCGCTGGGAGTGGCTTGAAGTCTTGTCTTGAGTACACTCATCACATTGCTTAGTCAGGTCACCTGGTCTTGACATTATCTTTTTTGAATTCAAGAATTTCAGTATTGCTAACGCAGTAAGTGGCGAACTTTCGACTGGGGGCGGCCAGGGGCACCATGCGATTCACCACATTCTCTTTTGCGGGGGTGGAGTCTCTGACTAAGACATCTACTCCAGGGGCCGAGATATCTAAGCATCTTCTTTTTCCGGACCACCCTATGGTATTAAGCGAGCGCTTTGGTGCGCATTCGTTGGTAATGGTAACGATGATGCTGATCAAGTTAATCTTAAACGTGCGAATCTCCCAATCCTACGAGTCTTTTACTCTCTGCCCAGAGCCTTTTCCTCTATTGCTGTGCTGGACGCTAATGCGGATTCCTCAACTATGCCAAAGATTTCATTTAAAATGGAGTGCTCTTACTAATAGGGGAGAAGAGTAAACTTGATGTAGTGTACACTGCGCGCTGCGCTCGTTGGCGTCTCAACCAATGGGGTTCCCACCCACTCTGGCACTTCGGAGCACTTGTACGACTGCTTCGCACCAATGGGAGCAGGCTCAGATGCCAAGAGAGTAGAAGTTGATCTATGTTTAGGAAGCAGTGAATATAAGACTTTCTATCACTATTACTCTTTCAGTCCTTGCGTTTATACAAACAGTATCAGTTCAAATGAAGTTGCTACTTCATGCTCTTCAAATTCACAATGGACAAAAGACTACTTGAAATACGCCAACACTAACCTTCCATCTGCCCAAGAGTCACTAGTATTGCCGGTATTGCAAGAGACGGTCACAAGATTGTTGGATCATACAAAGCCACTGGGGTTTTATGGCAACCATGTGATGTTGATGGTTGTAATGGTGTTACAGTAAATGGCAAATACGTCTATGTCTCCACTCTCCTCATCCCCTTCTTTCAAGCCCGGCGGGCTCCCCGCTGGTAGTACTGCCACAGTGTTGTCACTACTCGAAGGCATTAGTACAGGTCATGCATTCCTTGTCATCCTGGATTAGATTAGTGTCTAAGGGTGGTCGCCATTTATAGCTGTTATGAATAATTTAAAAGTCTGATTAATAATATTAAAAGTCTTAAATACTAACTTTAAAATTTGGTAGCTTTACGTTTTGTGATGGAAGCCCTTATATATATATATATTAGTACCCTTGTTAATAAATGAAAAGCTACCAAATATTAATAATAATTTCATAATAATTCAAATTTAAATTTAAAATCTACAACCACCTTATCTCATGGGGTTTTGGGTTTTGGGGTTTTATATAAAATTTATTACAAAACATTAATAAATAATTGAAATGGTTTTACTGACCAATTTATATCGCTAGAAAAGTTATTAATATTCACCACAAATTAGCCTCAATTATTATAAAGCAAAAGATTAAAAATCCTGATTATAAATTATAAAACAACAACTATTCTATTTAGTGTAATTAAAATAGTAATGAATGAGCTGTAAGTGATTATATATTTTATATTCCCACCAATAATTACAAGCTAAATAGATACAAACTATTACTGCTCGAAGCAGCATTAATTTTGCGTTTTAATGAGTATTTTTATGAACATTCGAAACCCCTAACCCTTGTTGAGGTTTATAAGTGCTATGGTTTGCAGCGAATTTGTTAGGGGTTGGGGTTATTAATAAATTTTAATGTAAAATAAATAGTAAAAGTATTTAATTTAATCATTCAAAATGCTCATTTGGATCGTGTGGTAGATGTCTTAAGTTTATCTTACTTAGCCACAACTCTATTTGCTATATTAATAGTCTGATCTTGAGTTTGGTTTTATTATTATTGACTCTGCCATTCGTTTTATTGATTGAGACAATATTGTTTAGTCAATAAATTGCTTTATTCTTTGTTTTGCATCCTTCTCTCATCTTGTAGAGTTGTTAAAGCCCACACATCCCACTAAAAATCACCATCTCTCCAGTCTTCTCTTTCTGTATAATAGCCTTGAGTTCCAATTACAGTTCCAAGCCTTGAGACTTCCACTCTTTAGGCTCTGTTTAAATAAATTATTGCTACTCTTACTGCTGAAAAATTTATCATTATATTTTCTGGCTTCAAATCTCTGTGAAGAAACCTGACTTATGAAGCTCCTTGATGCCTTGTATGGTCTGAGTTGCTATTTATCTAAACTTCTTATGGTTTCTATTATCAGTTATGAAATCTATGAGAGTCATTTCATAGAGTGGGAGTCTAAAAGCAACATGATTCTCGGCAAGGAGGACAGCATCTATTAAGTATTTACACTTATTAAAATTTTGCTTAGGTGAGTACTTGATACTCATTTTTTAATTACACCTAATACTTATAATAACTTAAGAGATAGTTTAAGGTATAGTCTTTGTATGTATATTGATGATCATTTATAACTTTCTTATCAAAGTAGTCTTCTAATATAAGGTAGCTTTAAAGTGAAGTGTCTAGGTCAATTTAAGCAAGAACAGGAATTTTCTTGAATTAAACTTTAATAATAATTTTGTGATTTCATATGGTAGCATGTTGTGTTATTTTCTAGCATATTCTGATTCACTAGCTTGTTTGAGCTCAACCACTTTCGAAGATTATCTAGTTCTCTAGTTTTTCTTTTGTTGAGTAAATTCAATTCATCTTCATGCTTTTCAATCACTGTTCTTTCTTATCAGCTTTTAAAAGGCGCTTCCTTAAATCTCTTGTATGAGAATACTACTTATGGCACTCAAAGCAATCATACTTTCCATACATTTTATCAGGCTTTAAGTATACAGTTGGATTGGCTTCTCCTTGATCTTTCATATGCCTATACCAACTAAATTTATGTGCTAAATCTCTCACACTACTCACAAAAGTATACTTATACTTCTTCAATTTATATTGGAATTTCATTAATACCTTTCTCCTCTTCTCTCTCACACTTGTTTGCCATATATTTTTTATTTTTAATTTCTATTTTAATAACAGAGACTTCAAGTGATAGCTCTGGTAGTTCTTTATGAGAGTTCATCTCACAGCTATCACACTTTTTATTGACGCCAAAGTAAGTCTCGTTTAGTTTGATGGAAGTGCTGTTGTTTTTCTTAAAAATGTTAGTACTCATATTTAAATTTGAATTTAAAATTATAAAACTGCCTCTATAACTGAGAGCTTATATGAGAGGTTTGCAAGCCTACAATTTTCAAGGGAAATTGTTCTTAGAGTATTAGAGAAGAAATATGAGTGTTAAGAGACGATCCAGCTCTACATATGGGTGAGGAAGTAACCATTTTTACTTTCAATAATAAGTTGATTATAGTACGTACCGATTTAGAAGGTGTACCTAATTAAGTACGTACTCCTATTGGATGCCCCCATTTTTATAGTAAGTTTTTCAGAGGTATATAATTGAAATCAATAAACTTAAATTTGAATATCATTTCTTAGATCTGTAAAGAAGATGGAATCAATTAATGATGCAATGAAAAGAGTGCAAGCGCAAGAATTGATTCAAAGATTTAGAAGCAAAGAGGATTTACATCGCTACCTGGTGCAGCAAGGTAATGAACTCATAGTAACTAATCTTGATTATGTAGTTGGTTTGTTCTTGCCAACGATGGAAGGTACTAAAATTTCATTTCTAAGAGCGATACTCTGCGAAGAGAAGAAAGCATTGAAAACTTAAGATTTAAAGTTTGCAGAGATTCCAAACTATCCAGAAATTTCAGTTACTAACTTATATGATGATGCTATGAACGACCCAGAGGTTTCGCAGTACCTGCATACAAAGAAGCAGTTATCAAATAAACTACCTGAAAAAAAATATTTCTTTTGTATACTAGCAACAATTAAAGGTGATTACTTGAAAGAAATTATTCAAGAATCTCATAAGAAAAGGTACAGCATATCTTCAGAAGATAGGACAAACAAGGGATCAAGATAAGTGCGAGCTGGCTATCAGAGCTGCAGAAGCACCCTTATATTTCAAGTAAGATTTTTAGCTTAACTCTTTAGAAAAATCTGGTACTGGCATCTTCTTGATGAAGGAATAGAGCAAGCTTCACAGAGAGTGAAAGTCGCAGACAAAGTATGAAGTTAGCAAGAGACTTTATTCAAATATTTAGCCTCCAGAGTCAATGAACATAGATGCAGGAGCTGGCAGCAAGAGAAGAAACTTAGGAGGAGGGAAGCAAGAAGTAGAAGAAAAGAAAGAGAATCCAGCTCCAACTAAAGAATTTAAAATATGACTTATATATTCATTAACTTAACTACAAAACTTATTTATATACATTCACTCTCGCTTCTTTCGCACACTTTTAAGCTAACTAATTATCTACTCTCTTCGCTGAGCTTTTAATAAAGTCTACTGTATCGATAGGTAGGTCATGCATCAAGTGGTATAGCAGCAGTTTCTTGTAATGATTTTTTAATTTACCCCAGTAGAACTTAATTCCATTAAGCTATAGACTGTAAGGTACGTTGAACACTGGCGTTATTCTAATTTATTTATAACTCTTCCTTGTTTCTTTAGTCTTATGAACAGAAAGATTATCAGCAAACAGTATAATGTCTTATTCAGGGTACTTCTCTCTCAGCTGTTCTAAGAACTTTATATACTGCTCTGTCTTAATAGAGCGAGGATGAATAACATAGGTTTCTAAACCAGTATCCTCACTAATTCCTCCAAGAATTGCCATCGTTTATACCTTGACTTTCTCGTCATATACCTCTATATTACTATGCCTCTTATACCAAGACTTCTAGATGAAAGTGTTGAAGGTAAACTCAGCCTCGTCAGCATTAATATACTTAATATTGTTCTATTAGGCTCTCTGCATTTAATCATAAATATAATCAGTCAAAATAAGATAAAAATCTGAAATATTTATATTCTTAAAATACATAGAAATTTTAAATAAATCATTCTCCAAACATAAATATAATTATTTATTAGAAATTCATTTGATTTTTATATTATTATATTAAATATGGGCTCAAGTGATAAATATTTTATTTTTACTACTAGAGCCCATTTTTTATATAATTAAAATATATATATTTAAATCTTAAAATTTTTATTTTTATTTTTATTTAAAATGTAATTACTTTTTTATCAAAATTAAATGAGATTTATTCATAGTTTTATATTTTAAGCAAATAGTTTGAATTATACATTAAAATTGTTTATTTTTTAAGATATAATACTTATTATTGAAATTTAATTTAAAATTACTCATGTTAGTAAATAGGAATAAATTAAACTTAATTTTAATCAAAAGTAAACTTCATTTCAGTTTCCTATAATTAATTAATGTACTTAAAGATATAAATTAAAAATTCTAATATATTTAATTGGCTTAAGTTGCAAAAATAAATATGTTTAAATTCATAAAATTATAATAAAATAAAATTCTTTCATAAATTACAAATATTTCTAACATAAAATGTTAAAAACGTTTAAAGTTAGTATATTATATATTTCTTTGTATTTAAGGATTTCTTTATTGACGATTTTTATACTATTTTGACTGAATTTAAAATTTCTGTTGTAAATTGGCAGAGTGAAACCAATCAATTGCTCTCTTCATACGATTCACACCTTTGTAAGAGATACTATTTCATTTATAAATGCTAGCTACAGATTTTGCAGAGTTTTTTAACTCATGGAACTGGCGGTGAAATATAGAAACTCATTGTTCGAGAGAGAAGTGAACCCAATACTTCAATGTTTATTCATTTATATGATAGTAAATATGCTTCTAAAGGAGCTTTGACTTCCTCTAAGGCATAGAATTCAGCTATTATTGCTTTAGTTATACTGCTAAAAGACAATGGGAGCGAACAGTTGATGGACTTCGCTTTAAGAGCAGTGCAATAGACTTATAGTTCAGTACTGGTTTGACTTATTCACTGTACATATCACATCCATAATGCAGTTTAAACAATAAATCTATATACTCTTCATCATAAATAGACCCCAAAAGCTTGCTATTTTTGTCTCGCATTTAATTTATAACCCCAAACCCTAACAAATTCCCTACAAATCAAGGCAGTTATAAACCTCATTAAGGGGTTTTGGTGTTTTTATTATTACACTTTTTAAAGTTATAATTTGTTAAAAGTTGAGATTAACAAGGAGATTAAGTTTGAAAATATCAAATCCTTGTGAAATTCACTTAAATATCAGATTAATTATGTCACAAATGTATAAACATGGACTCGCCCTTCATAATACAATGAAGTTCCTTATATTAATTTTAGATGAGTTCTATTTTATAGGGGAATAAGATACAGATAAAGCTCATTAAAAATCGATTTACAACACTTGACTTTGCTCTCCATAATATTTAAGTAGAGCGTGAATATCTCAAAAAGACAAAGACTTTTAGTTCTAATGATTAGAATGTTCTCAAACGATAAGCAGCCTCAAAAAAACAAAAGAATTTGCGTAAAAAATCGTAAAGATTTATTAGATGATGATTAAAGAATTGATTAAATTTTTTTCGAAGCTATATAATAGGTATTACTCTTCTAGATTTAAACACTAGATTTAAACTAAATAAAACTTTTCTTATAAATATTAGTGCTTAGAGAAGTAATAACAATGTAAAAGGTACGAAACTTAAAATAACACAGCTATGTTTGACTATTCACATATAAATTTTATAAAAAATATTCTTCCTCCAAAATTATCATTTGACAATCAATTAAAAACCTTAATTTTAAACATTAAAAAAAATAGTCAAAAATACCTCAACACTTTTAAATGGATAAAAAATAGTTATTTTTGTAGAAAAAAAGAGACCGTCTATCATAAAGCAGTTAGTGTCAGACTTACTTACTTTACTTTAGTTTTAATGATTAAAGAATGACCAAATTTGTGAGATTCAACATGTTTGAATAAATTTTAATTGATGTTACATGATGCAAGTTGCCATAAAAATTATTGATGTCACTAGATTTAATTTTAGTAATAATATTTTTTTAGTGCAAAATATATTTTGAAGCTGTTTCTCACAATAAATTAGCCTCTATAATTATATATATTTTAATTGAAGGGGAATATATTTTCTTTTAAAACTTGTGAATTCAAAAGATATTTACTTTTGCCCAATTAAATGACAATGTCAATTTCTATCTGAAAAACATTATAGAGGAATATATTAATTTATTTATGAGCAAAGCATGCAAGAAGATTAACTTCTAGTATTGATTATGGTTTTTATTTTAATTTAAATGCAAATCTTTTGATTAATTTAATTGGTTTAGAATTGAATGCTCCTTAATAATTATCATGTCATAATAAGTTTGAAGCTAGGCATATTTCTTATTTTCATAGAAAATACACTTTTTTTAATTTACAGAAAAAAGACATTTAAATTATGAAGGAAATTGTTTGACTTTGAATTAAGCTAGCATAACTAACTATCAATGATATTACTTCAAATTGTGGTATTTCTAGAATTATATTCTTATCTATCAATAGATTTATTATATAAATTATTTAAAGATATAGTCACTGCGAAAATAACAAGAATAAACACATTTCGCTCATTATAATATTTCAAACGAATTTTCTTTTAATGATCTGCGATATTCAAGTTTAAAATGATAATTAATGAAGGCCTTTTCCTTCTAGAAGAGAGATATGAGAGGAGTTCAGGGTTTATTTTATAAAACTGTGTTAGGAATCTCATGAAAAAAATAGTTACTCATCTGAAAAACCTAAATAAATTTGTGTATGCAACAGTTTTAAATAGTTGAAAGTTTAATTAATAACTTTGTTTTTGGAATTAATTTCATTTAACAATGCTTTAATTATGATTTCAATTTTTTCTTTTTAAATTGATGAAATAAGAAAAGTATGATAAATAGTATGAAAATAAAAATATTTACTGGGAAGTAAAGAGTAAATATTGATGAATATTTGCATATTAAAACCTTCATATAAAACTATTAATCCATTAATATTGGTCAACATTAATGCATATAATTATTTCATTTCCTACAATAATAAACTACACTTTTTCATTCTAAGAACTTCGGAAATAAATGGTAAAATAACAGAAATTTAAGTCCATACCAACTTGAATGGCTCATCTCACTCAGAAACAACAGCATCAATCACTTGTCCTCTTCGACATAATATTATTTTTAATATTAGCTTGTTTTATTTAGTCTTAAACAGCAACAGTTCTGTTCAGATCTAACTCCTCGAAAGAGAATTTATCTTAGGTTTCTAATGCATCAAAGCAAAAATTATTTGTATTTTATTATTATTTTTGAAGAGAAAATTTGAATTAGTTACATAATTACAAAAGATATGTTAATAAAGCTTGTTATGTATTAATATATATAATATTATTAATAAACTAAATGAAGGTAAAAAGTTATGTCTGATCATAATTTATGGCATCGAATGGTTCATCAATTTATTCTACTAATAACTTCTGTTTTCACTCACTTATTATAAATAATCCATATTAATTATATATGAGAAATGTTTAATTTTGTTATTTTTGCTTTTAAATTACATATTATAAATGAATTGAATAGTTCTATGAACAAGATTTAATAAAATAACAAGCAACTCAAGTCAGTATTTAATAATATAGAATAATTACATTTTAAGGACATTACATTAGATTATAAATAATAATACTTTCGGTTTTTGACGTAGAACTTATACTTAAATTAAAAAATTAACATTATATTAGGTTGATACTGAATAGAACGTGACATAAAACTTAAGATGTCACATACTTCTAGTTAATAGTTCCTCAACCGAGGTTTTCCCTAATGGGTTCAAACCTCAAGCTCTCTCAAGCACAAAGCAAACACACAATGCTAAGCTACCAATGGACACAACTCAAACGACTATTGGGAAACTGATAATGAAATTTCTGACTAAGACTTTAACTCCTATCGTCCAAAAACTTTTATGCCACTATACTCGCTCTCAGACTCAGATACGAATTTCAAAAAAGAACTTTATAAAGTTCTACCTAACACTAAGGATGGCTAACACACTGAGATTTTCAATTGGTACAAAATGATTTATACGACATAAAAGAAAAACTTATACAAATCTCAATACTTGGAAGACGTGGACTTATACAAAGACTCCATATACCAGAAAGCCTAAGGGTGCAACCCATAGGTAATACCTAAGCTACCCTCAAACAGTAACTCGTTCAAATAACTATATAGTAATATTACTTACTAGTAGAGTCACACCCACTACTATACTAACAAAGAACAAAACAGTAAGATAACACTTCCAGAAGCCAAAAATCTTATGACGAGTCACTAGAATGGTCGAGAAAAACTTCTTAAAAGAACACCCAGAGACCCCTAAACCAAAACCCCACTACTAAATAGGTTAAGGACAAAACTCTTATTTAATAATGGAGATGTAAACCATAAGACTTTTAACCAAATGCTAACTACTCAAAGAACAAACCTACCTTCTTTAATACTAATAAAAGAAGACAACCTGACAATTACAACTTTGATTAGAAGCAAATTCAATTGGTGGATTAGTTGGATTTAGAGAAAAATCAATCAGAAACAAAAACCCAAATTCCTAAGGAATAACTCCCAAAAAGATTTCTCAACCCACTATTCAACAATTAGGGGGTGCTAAATAGGTAGTTTAATAATACGTCATTCAATGTGACATCAGATTCTGATCAGATACTGATAGATTCTTCTATAGAAAATAAACCAACTCATACTTCGAACACGTACTAACATACTATCAAGCTAGACATATTATTATAAACTAATGAAGTTCAAATGAAATTACTCACGAGTTAACACCAAATGTTTCAAAATAACGATCCTAGATTTCAACTTCTTCAATAGCTAATTGAAGCGAAGAAAAAGAACAGAGATCCGAACTTTAAACAGGAAGAAATCTAGCTACTCAACTAACTCAGCATATTATTCCAAGCTGAACTACAATTAAGAAGTATAAACGAGAGAGCCCTTCTCACCAACAACCCTCAATATAATGACAAGGGAAGCAATGTTGGTCATCATCATGAATCGAACTCTTTAGTCTCAGACTTTAAAATTAAATTGAGACATAGGAAATTATACAGAAAAAGAAAGAAAGAGCAAGAATAAACTGAGAGAGAGAAGAAAAATTACAAAGAAAAGTATTTTGAAAGTAATTAATGTCCATATTAATGAAATCATACTTAAAAACAAAAGGGCTAGACCCTTATATATATTAACATATATTTAAGATCAGGGGTCCACAGAGACCTCAATGTGATCATATTATTATTAAATTTAAATTAAAATGAAGTGTGTTTTAACGCTGAGTGACTAGGACGCGGATCTCAAAAGTATTGTTCTAATGCAAATTAAAAACCGAAATCAAAAGGATTTGCAAGACTACTGACGAGTCGGTTACTTATATAAGAACTTATTTAATAATATAAATGATATTTCTTTAAATTGTGCATTAAGAGTGAAGTGTATAAATGAACTTGCAACAGCTGCTCTGAATGACCTAATGATCAGAAAGGACCAAGATAAGTTTCAATTTAGATAAAAAACACATTTTATTAATATTATGTTATTTTCATTGGAAATAAATTAATATTATTAAATAGATACTGATATGTGGTATTAAAATTAGGAAGTGCTTAGTTGCTCGCTTATAATCTAGGCAACTATCATTAATAAAAGTTGCAGGAAAAATCTCTATTTAACCACATAAATTATGAAAATATAAAATTTTAATTTTCGAATAAATTCATAATTTATAGTTTAATACTGCGATATTTCAAGTATGAATAATAGAATCTGTAAATATTCAAAATTCTATATTCAATATTATTATATTAAATAAAAACTCAAGAGTAAAGTTTTAGCGTATTTTTTTATTAATAAATTAATCAGCAATTTATCTAATACTTTAATGTATAAATTAAAGTCTTGAGCATTGACATGTCTAATTGGAACTCATCAAACTAGTCATCTAGCATTCGAGTCTCGTTATCATACTCTTTAGGAATTTTGCTGTGCTCAAGCTGCTTTTCCTCTTCTTCTCTAATGCTCTCATCTTCCTTCTGTCCCTTGATTTCCTCCTTTTTTTAGTGCCCTACCACCTCCTGAGAGTTTCTATTGCCACTATTCTCTTGCGAACTGCTGTCTGGTCTCTTCATCCATGCCTCGATCCGAGTGCTCATCAGTGTAGATGTTCCAGTAGAGGTGGTCGTGGAGCTCTGGCATCTTCTCACAGATAAATAACACGACTCTGGTTTGGTCATTAGCATACACCAGCTTCGTGTGCTCCACCCACACAGCCTTTCCTCTGGGGTTATTTTCATAGATAACCTTGGCGTGGATGGCGTTCCTGATGATCTTGGCGTCGAGGATGTCTCGCATTCTGTAGACATCTTTCTTTTCCCAGTAGTGCTTGCTACCTCTTCTGTGGTTGAGGACCCTTGCTCTGATCTGAATTAGACTCAATTGCTAATTTCAAAGTTTTTATATTTAACTTAATTATAAATTTAATAGGGCGTCTTATTTTTTAATTATTAGGACCTGGGCTTTAATTGGCCTATTAAAAATTTTAATACTAAAAGCTTGCTTAACTTAAAGAATCAGTGTTGCAGACTAACTAGTGGGTAAATGTGCCATTGAAGCCCTGTAAGTATAGTCATCCGATTGCCCTTGAAAAGTCACATCAGCAACTAATCCACTGCACACAAAAGTATTTCCCTGGCTGAGATAAATGTGAAATACAAAATATTTAATCTATCTCGAAATTTTGTTGATTTCGAGAGAGAGAGTGCGATAAAATATCAATTTAGTTTAATATGGTATAATGTGTATAAAATGTAAAAATGTAATTCATTTTTGAATTATTTAAAGTTCATATAAAAAGAATTAAATGAATTTAATATGAATGAGTAATAATATATATAATGCTTTGTTTTTAAATATTTAATCATTAATTAATTAGAAGCTAGTGATATATGAAGCCTTTTATCTATTAAAAAAAGGAACTTTAAGTAATTCAAAAATAATTACATTTTTATACACATTATTCCATAAAAAATAAATTAATATTTTATCGCACTCTCTCTCTCGAAATCAACAAAATTGAGATAGATTAGTTTTTAATTAGATTAAATAAAATAAAGATTAAAATAGTGTAAGACATTTCTTAATTATTCATTTAATTTTGGATTTTGCATTAATATTTACTCATTGTTTGAATTTCATTGCTATATTCTTTTCCAGGAACGTTGAAAGCGATAGTAGAAAGTGATAAGAAGCTTGGGTCACTTGTCAATAGTGAGGCAGTGCTTTGCGAGATAGCCATTTTCGTAGAAACTACCAAGATTGGCCAAGACAGCTGAAAGATAATCGCTATCTGATGCACCTTTTATATATTAGCTTTTCATGCTTTAAGGATAATTTTGAGTCATAACCATGTTCTTTTAATTTCCCAAGCCAGGCTAAATATTGTAATTTTATTGCTACTTTTATTCATACGATCTCTCCCTTAGAGGTAATACTCTCTTAATTTTTATTGATCTTTTATTCTTTATTTATAATTATCCTGTTGCCTTCATTTAATTTTATACTGGATTTCTGAATAAGCTCTAAGGAAGAACGTTAATATGATTACTATTTTCTCTAATACAACTAATACTCCCATATTTTTTTAAAGTTTAGCTGTTCCATTTTAATAACTTCAGCGTACTTCCATCTCTGCTCTTTAATCGGATTGAGTTGAAATTATGTGAAATTTTTCTCCTTGAACAAATGAAAACCTCTATTCTCATCTTTCTTGAAATCCGCTTTAAATACCGAAACTGTAGTCATGACCATGTTCATGGACCCAAAAGTAACGAAATACACATCAATACTCTCGAACACACCAAAATCTGTGGCTAGGTCTTTCATGGAGTAGGAATGTTTTGGATTGAGGTGCTTAAATTCCTCCATCACGAACAAGTGGTTGTACAGCTTTGAGAAGAGGGTCTGAAATTTATGTTTATCAAAGGATACTATTATAAAGATTATTAATAAATGTAATGATGATCAAAATAAACTTATTTCATAAATTATGAGTAGGTTTATCTAACAAAAGCTGTAGAGAGACTTTCATGAATAAAGTTGGTTATTTAAAATCATAATAAATTTAGAATGTTAAACTTACGAGATTTGTTGTTTCTTGAGATTTTAAGCACCATTAAATACAGTAAAATGTAAAAAGCATTATTATAGGTTGTCTCCGGCTCATTGGTTCCTAAACTCTTCGTATATCTACATTAATAAAAAATATATAAATAATTAAAGAATTATGATAATTTTCTTCTTTTTTATTTATTTAAGAATATTATCAGATTGACT
Organism: Oxytricha trifallax; assembly: GCA_000711775.1. NCBI lineage: Eukaryota > Ciliophora > Spirotrichea > Sporadotrichida > Oxytrichidae > Oxytricha > Oxytricha trifallax. The sequence continues at coordinate 4,784 of ARYC01000586.1, read as the reverse complement.
TGATTTATTTTATCTGACTTTCTCCCATATTCTTTTATCTTACTCTTGAGGTTTTATCTTAATTATAAAGAAAAGATCTCTATTTTTTAATAATTTAAATGAAATAATTTATATTTGAAAAGATATTAAAATTATTTTATTTTATTTATCACTTATATTATAGCTTCGAACAAGCACTACCTTGATAATGAAAATAATTTGCGATATGCTTGAGAAGATTAACTAGACCGAATTTAGCTAATTGAATGAATCCATTAATCCCAATTTTTAAACATATTTAACATATTGATTACTATTAAAGAACTTTAAATAAATAAATTCAGGTTAGTATAATTTATTTATAATTAAGGAGGACAACCTCATAAAGAAATTTTAAGTAATAGAGTTTTTTAGAGTGAAAGATTTCTAATGTGAAATTATTGGCTAAATACAGAAAAAGTTATAACAACAGGAGCTATTTAAACCAAATCTGCAATCGCATTTGAGGGAAATGCCGATCAATATATCGATCATGAATTTTTTAAATTTAAAAATTATAGTTAGAAATGAAATAGCTTAATACATTTATATTTCTTGAATATTAATTAAAATAGAACAATTCATATCTAGCAAGCCGTAAAAATTCTCTATGCATTCCTGCACATTTACTAATTAAACATGAAGTAAGTATTTATTTTTGAATATATTAACTTAAAAATACTTATTTACCTCAAAATATAACAGTACTCTCAAAAAATCTAAATATTTTTAAAATTCTAATAATTTAAGCACTTATAATTGCTCTATCTTAATAATTCACTATTAACGTATATAAAACTAAGATTTCAATAACATAACAAAAAAACCTAATATAATTTCACCAACATATCATCTCCGTGAAATGACAAATGATTTTGGATATAAAAGAGTAAATTTAATTCAAATAGGAGTTTTTGAAAAAGTTAATTTAAATTCAAATCATTAATTAATTATTATAGGAATTTGGTAGCTTTTCATTTTTAACACGAAGGACATATAATATATTATATATATATATATTTATATATATATATATATTATATATTATTATATATTTATATATATATATATATAAGGGCTCCTCTCACAAATCGTAAAGCTACCAAATTTTTAAAGTGAGTATTTAAGAAAAATAATAACATTAATCATTTTAAAGTTTTATTCCTAACCCTATCTCTAGCTATACTCTATGGAAGACCCCTACTCACGCCCAATGGACGACCACTAGCAATACGTAGACTCGCCCTCAGTGTAGCTGTCGCCCTCCGTGCTGCCCCCCGGGTGGAGATTGACCAGTAGCAAGAGCCATTAATGGCCTGGCAGGGGCTGGCCCCCAAGTTGACATGCTTGCTGGAGAACATTAGACATGAAGACCACAACTTGAAGAGCATCTTAGGCCTAATGTCGACCCTCTACGACCCCCACACCATCTACTGCCACCGGGACCGCATCCAGCAGGTCGTGGAGTGCCACCTGGCCAGGAAGCGGCTGACATTCGCGTGCAAGACTCCCAGCAAGAAGAGAGAAGAGACCATTAAAGACATGAAGATTAGGGAAGATGTCTAGTACTAATCTCTTACTACATAGGACGCGCCCAAGGTGAGAGGTGGGGGCCCTATCTAGTACATGTTTAACAAGCAGCACCAGCTATCCACTATTGGTCAACACCTGTTCACATCATCTCAATAAGAGTTCACCCAAACAGGTCACTCGCCCTCAGTGGTGCCCTTCAACGAATGTGCCGATCAGTTCGAAAGCTGCAGACTGAATGAAGATTCCCTGGCCTGCTTAACGGCTAGCTTTAAGCATGCTTAAGATTTCCTCTAAACAGAAATGGAATCCGCCAAGGGCATCGCGCCGCACACACGGGGAAGAGAACTGGCCACTAGAGGAAGGGGAGAAGCCTGGAGGGATCTGCAGGTATATTGTCTAGGAGATCATCATCATCGTTCCAACTGCCAAGGTAATGGGTCTCAGGGCGCTCGCTCACTGCCATAGGATGCTTCCTCCAAACAAAGATGCTCACTTATCTCGGCCTCTGGGACACTTGTTTAAGTCGGAGACCCCATTTCCGTAGAGACAAACATGGAGAATCGAGTAGTGCCTCTGGCCGCCCCCCAGTCAAAGATCTTCCCGTGAATTCCCCTGAAATACTGGTTTGACAAAAATGGCGAGATGCCCAATGTGGAGACCAGCCTCCAGCTGATGAATAAGTCAAGGGGGAGAGGAGATACTCGTGAATGAGGGTGTTATTGAGGAGGGAGAGCCAGAGAGGCGCAAGAGAAGAGACGATGACGATGGCAACTACAGAAGAGGATGCAGGGGTGTCTGCGGAGGGTGCTGAGGCGGCAGAGATGGCTTCAGAGGACAAGACGAAGGTGGCAGATGGCTTGGGGTAGACCACAAAGAGATAGATCTGAAGAGTAACAATAGGTAGATGATGAAGATGGGGTTTCAACTTCTCAGAGCTAATCCACAATAAACTTGGTAGAAGAACTATCAAGGTGGAAGACTTAGGCACACATTCGATTGTTGAACAGACCTATTAGCACTTCATAAGCAAACAATGAATAAGATGATGGTAGAGTTGATCAATCACGGCAATTTGAAATTAAAGCATGAAATGCAAGTAAAACTACATGTCATTTTTGAAATATTCGGGGATTGTTTTTATAGTATTCCTTCTACATATAATAACTCAATCTATCATTTTCAATTAAAATTTTCATTCATCCTAATTTTCACACTATTTTATAAAAAAATTAAAATATAAATTTCATAAAGTCAAGTTAAAGATTATAGCAGTCCATAAACTATAGAATACTCCCATTATTTTTGCATTTTTCTCTTTAATAAAACTTATTTAATCTACTTATACTAAATTATAGGCAAATTATTTAATTTACTTATATATAATTTCCTATTCTTTTGTATTTTAGCAATAATATGAGCAGATTCTGTTGGGGATCTAAAAAGATAAAAGGTTATAGTAACATCTTTGAATTTTATCCATTTATTAGTTATATAAATGTTAAAATATTTTTACTTATTATTTTTTACAATTATATTTATTATAATTTCTAGGAACTAATAATTTTATTCGTTTAATTAATTAAATTTTAATTATTTATATAGATCTGAATCGACATCTGAAAATCATTTATTGTGCCTTGCAAGTATGCAGTTAATGTGGTTTTTTCTTCTTTGAATTCCTAATAAATTTGGCTTAAGACGAAAATGAAAGAGCCTGATCACCTACCAGCATGTACTTGAAGTCCTTTAAATACGAAATATGAAAGCAGTCTGTCCCTTATTATTCTCATTTTTTCAATAAAGTTGTTCTTTAGTTCTCTATAATTAATATAATGATTTTAAAGTATTTTATATAAATATCATCCGTCCAAGCTAGGACTAAGAATCTCCAGACACATTGAGAGTCAATGACTCAAGAACTGTGGCTACTTTATGGCGACGGAATCATAACCTCTCGATTAAAATACCATCATTTAAATGGCTTTTCACCTCAAAAGGACACTTCAATATAAGTAGAAGACGAGAAAGTGAGCTAAGATTTAATGATAAACTAAATAGTGCATAAATTTATATTTATAATTTTAACAATCAAAACCCCAAAACCCCTTAGTGAGGTTTATAAGTGCTTTGATTTGTAGGGTATAGTTGGGGTCTTATTGGGGTTTAGTAGAGAAAACGCAGGTTTTATGTGAATTTAATGAATATTTAATGAGTATTAGAGTACTTAATCCAAACAAATTTAATCTGCTTGTCTCTGTTATATCTCTTGAATCTTGCTCTCTATAGTGGCTCAAGTATGTCATCTAAGGATTATCTAGGATATGAAGGAGCTCTCACGATTATCATCTCTAATATGCTTTTTATTTCTTCGCAGACATCTTCTTACTTTATATGCTTCTAAGCTAAGCTTATTGATTATTTTTCATGCTTTGTACCAAAGTAAGACATACTTTCCATGTCACTTTCTAATATTATTGCTGCTACTGCCCAAACATCCCATTAAACAGAACCATTAGTCCACTTCTCTCTTATTGGGAAGTAACCTGGAGTACCAAGTACTTGTGCTAAAGTGACAATCTCCTATCTTAAAGCTCTATTGAAATCGATAACCACTACTTCTAAAAGGGCAGAGATTTAGCATAACGTTTTCAGGCTTCAAATCTCTATGAACATATCCAAGTTAATGCAACTCCTTAACACCCTGAATCATATCTGAGAGTATATCGTTTAAATCATCAGGGTATCTATTGTGATATAGGTAGTCTTCAGAGTCATCTCAAATTTCTTTAGCCTTAATGCGATGAAACCATAACTTAAAATAACACCATTTAGCTTAAGCAAATTCTTGCAGTATTTTCTTTAGGCCTCTCTAAGTACCATGTATTCATTAGCAAACTCGTTCTAATACTGTTGGTTCTTAATAAGATAACTGAATGGATACACCTTGTATGCATACTCATCAACTACTATGAGCTATGCTTTTGCAGGCACGTTTATATTCAAGTAGTTTTCAATACAAGTGCTGAGATCAACTGCATTTAATGCAGCTATATTCAAAGCCTTCGCTTAGAAGCATGCTAAAATTGTATTACCTGCTGGCTGGTTCATCGATTCATATCGCTTCTGTCTCTCGAGTCTCTCTTGCTGCTCTCTTTATGACTCAAGAGTATTAGATTTTTTTTAGCTGGCACTAGTTTTTTAGTCTCTTAATCTTCAATCAAGAACTCACTGAG